>JBBPCY010128964.1:0-16834 GCA_037974405.1 Brachyalestes nurse | reverse complement strand
CCAACGGGAACGACAGGCTGGTGGGCCGGTCTCGGCTCAAAATGCCCGGGCCGATTTTTTGTGCCAGTCCAGCCCTGACTCTGACCCACCCCTTTTTGCATTTAATGTAATAAAAGTCATAGTAATAAAAATCAAACTTACATCATTTTCTCAGTCAGTTTGGCACTGGAGCTAGAAACATAATTTAAATTTTCCATTACATGTAATAGAATCTTATAGTCACCAATTATCATCTTGCAAACTGTGTGTATAAATTATCACACACCTGACTTAAAGCATGTGAAATCAGCAATGGCACATAGACTATTTTTTATGATAAGTATACTAACACTGATATAATAGAAAACATGTATTAAACTGTGCTATTCATGACACTTAATAAGATACAAAATAATCAGTAATTTTCAAGAAATCCCTGTGGTTTTGTGTGTTCGTCCCAATCTACTCAAAAGCTGATCATATAACCAAACCTCATCAGACATAAGTATGACAACATAACACACCAAAACATAACATTTAACACACTGATAACATTTTATAACCCAAAATTAAGCCAGGAATGCTGGGAAGCTCTGTCTTCTAGCTGGCTTTTCAGTGAATATACCGTAATTCCTATCTCCAAAACAGCACAGCAGTCACTTTTCAGGAGGAGAAAAAACATTCAGAACTTGAAATGGACTGTAATGTAAAATGTTTTTTTCTGAATTATTTTGGACCATTTCTACTGGGCTATTCATTATGACTTTTTCCACAGTGTAATAGTCACGTGGTGTTTTGAAACCATGTTGGGACAAAAAAGACAAAACAGAAAGATGAGGTTTTAGGTTGTCTTCAGTCAAAGAACACTGGGGTTTACAGACTGTCTACAGATGCTCAATCAAATAAAACCCTCTTGCTTTATTATCATGGAAAGAGGCCACAATATAAAAATCACAAAATACACGTTAAGCTATTTTTTATTTTAACCATATTTATTTATTTTTCTTTTTTTGTTTATGCTCACTCTCACTCTCTCTCTCTCTCTCCCTCACTCTCTCTCTCTCTCTCTCCCTCACTCTCTCTCTCTCCCTCTCTCTCTCTCACTCTGCATCATTTGATTTCACTTAACTGTACTTAATCTAAAGTTACTCCATTTAAAGGTACTTATCTATAGGATTTATATTCAGCATTTCTGTATATAGTATAGTGTAATTCATATTGTTTTTTTCTACAATATTCTTTTATTTGATTTATTTAGACTTTAAATATTGTTCTTGTCTCTGTGTCTTCGCAGTCATTACATAAGCAGTTTCCCCCAACACCAATAAGGTTTCCTGATTCTGATATTTCAGGGGCACATTTCACTGCACGTTGTACTTAAATAACTGTGTGTATGACAAAGAAACTTCTCTACTCCTCGTCTCCACCAGAGGACACTGTTCTAAAGATAATCTTCAAATATCTTCTGCCTCTAATTTTTGATCACTGAATGAATTTGGAGGGGGGTAACCTATTGAAAAGCCCTTCCCTTGTTTTTAAAGCATATGAGGTGGAAGGTTTTGAGCGTCTGGCTTGGTCAGAAACTTTAAACCAGTATGTTTTGGCATTTTCTTCTATGGACCACAGTCTAATGCTGATAAATCAAACCAGCAAGGTTCTGCAAGACCTTCACTTTTTTTAACCCGCGAATGACTGTCGAATTAATCGCATAATTCTGCTAAACACAGCTGGAACAAAACAATTTTCATTTATTAGCTACTGCCAGTTCTTTAAATAACCTAAGTGATCAGTCCAGCGCTCTACAGGTGACCTCAAGAGATTTTTAAAATTTCCTTCTGGAGGTAGGAAATTGGTTGCTATTGAATTCAGGACAAAAAAACAGGGGATGCTGTTTTTTCAAACGGGAAAACTGCCAACAACAGCCGCCGCTGAAACATTTTGCTGTAATGAGGTTTTACTAGGCTGGGCCTTCCTGCTTTCCTTTATGTGTTTCTGGGCATGCTTCCACCAACTTACTCTTAAAGGTGAACTCTGCCATTTTTTTTTTTCAAAATTAGAGGTCCCATCACTTCCAGTATGAACAATTCTGACTGGCACTTTTCACACAAGCCACTCTGAAGGATTTTTTCATTTCAATCTTTCCATTATTTGCACACTTAACAACTCTGCTGCTGGAATACAGGCTGTCATAATACTGTATTCACTCACACTAGTGCTGTTATTCTACTGTGTTTTTGCACTCTCTCCTTAGGCCTGTCCTGCACGTGTGTATATTCCTGTGGTGTTTTGTTTTTGTTCTTTGTGGGTCTGTTTTTGTTGCACCACATGGTTCTAGAGGAACGTTTCATTTCACTGTGTGCTGTGTGCCTACAGCTGAAATGACAAGAAACACCTACTTGACTTGAAAAATAAAAAAATAAACGTATCTTTGGCACTCTCCACTACGCATCGGGCTCTGATCTGAAACCTTCATTTGTTGTCTCAAACATGGGCCAAATGTGTTCAGTCATTGCTGAGTAGGGCCTGCTTTGGCAGTATCTGGCTTATTACATTTATGGCATTTATCAGACACTTTTGTTCAAAGCGACTTCCATTCTCTAACTACAGGGGGCAGTTTCCCTGGAGCAACTTGGGGTTAAAGGTCTTGCTGAGAGACTCAGTGGTGGTGTGCTGAAGGTAGGATTCGAACCCATGATCTCTTGGTCTGGATGCAAGTATCCAACCCAGAGATGAAATGCATTATATCCACTTGTCCAACAAGGGTAGTCAATGGTATTAATAGGGTAGGCTGCTCAACTATTTCTACAGTGACAGACTGTCTTACACTCCTCGGAAGGCTTTACACCAGATGTTGAACCTTGCTGTGAGGATTTGATTGCATTCAGGCTTATAATAAACACCTGGGTCGGTAATTGGTACACAATAAAGTAGCTGAATCCACCAATTACATGGGCTGTCCGGATTCTTTTGGACATACAGTGTACACAGTACATTTTACTGAAGAAAATGGGCATTTGCAATTTATAAGAGAGAGGCTGAATTCCAAATGGCTCCCTATTGGTCATATTATTTAATGACCTATGTAGTGCCCTATGTAGGGAGCAAGGAGGTGTTTGAGACTGAGCCAGAAATTTACTCAATTGAGGGAAACTCCCTTCGCTGGAGAGCGTGAGTGAGAGTGTGTGTGTGTGTGTGTTGTAGTACCAGTCCCGGCATGTGACTCGTGAAAGCTGGATTAAACCTCCCTCTTGTGGTGTTTTGATGCTGTTCTTGTGGTCTTGTGACTGCTTGCCTCAGCACTGCCTCTCTGCGTGCGTGTGTGTGTGTGTGGGGAGGAGAGACCATGAGGTAGAACCTGCTGCTGCTGTTGGAGGAACCAGATAGAAAGGAGCTCACAGAGACGGTGAGAGGACGAAGCAAGGCAGAGAGGCATGGCATCCATAAACGCAGCCCGTAAGAAAGCTGCAGCGAGGAACCGAGCCGTGGAGAGGAGGAATTTAATCACCGTCTGCAGGTACAACAGCCTTTTCTCCACTCGGAGCTCAATGCATCTGGTCTGAGTTGCCTTGCTGCAGACTTTACGGGCTGCAAATTATCTGCATGAAACAAATTGGAACCTTATTACTATTATTATTCTATTATAATTCTAAGACGATGTGTCATATTGGTTCAAAGCGAGTGCAGCGCTACTAAGAGCATGACGTCATACGTCTTCTTGCAAATTGGCCAGGTGAATTTTGCTGCCTGGCTGATGGATGAGAAAACTGTAGATTTTTTTTTTATTCCTATCACAGCATCTACTGCCAATCCATGACTCTTGAGCTGCAGTTATAACGCAGAAGTTTTAGTTCCAAAGCTTCCCAGAATAAATGCTGGTCTAGGATCAGCTCTGGTGACCATAGCTGTCTTCATACAAGAGGAACCTGAGCTCCCTGATCAGCTCTACACTCTGTTTGCTTTGCCAGCAATGTGCCTGAGCTTCCCACAAGAAGTGCTGGTCTAGGATCCGTTCCTGTGACAATAACTGTCTTAATACAACTGGAACCTTGCCAGCAATATGCCTGGATTCAGGAAGCTTCTTGGAGTAGGGGTGATGATCCAGGATGCTTTGTTTGTTAGTAAAGTCATAGTAAGAGAGGAATCTGATCTAGGATCAGCACTCCTGCTCTGAGAGGCTTTTTGTGAATACACCCTGATCTGACTGTACAGAGGGGTCAGAACTGTGATCTGGTAGGACTACAATGAACCAGCTCAGATCAACCCAGTCTAAATGACTGTGTTTACATCTCAACAACTGAATTATTAAAATACATTTTCAAAAATCACTATACTTTGTCTGTAAAATGGCCCTTTGGTTGTGGCTAGGACTAAAATGGCACTGGATGTTTAGTTGCACCTTGAACTGGGAAGCATATTTAATTGTAATTAGAGCTGAAATGACTTGGTCCCCATTGCTGATTAGGAGACCTAAATGTTCACCATCTAACTCACTTTATACTGAATATACTTCTTATATTACACTCTGGACTTTCAATAGCACCTACATCTTACTGTTCCTCTGTTTACTGCCACTACAAGCACTCTTTATTTCCTGTCCCTTGATCTGATAAGCCATAATCTACACTCAGTGTGGTTCTATGCTGCTGTCTCCTGTTCAATAATATACAGATGGTGCAATATTATTATATTATTTAGAGAATGGCCCGATCTGATATAATATCGGTATCGGGTCCCATATAGCTGTAAATCTGATATCGGATATCGGTCGGACAGCCCCAATCTCTATATTCCTGTTCGCAGTTTGCGCTGGACCTTAAACTCGACGCTGTGTAATACGAGATGCGTCACCGCCCCCATACCATGCATCTGCAGCAACTTCAATCTGAGCGAGCCTTTATTTTTTACACAGTTGTTGCTGCTAAAATAGACATAATACTTGAACCATTTAGATGATTCTCTCAAAACACGACGAGGCTAAAGTCGGGCATCTCGTAACTCGGCCAGTCCACCTTAAATACAGAAGTGGTTAGATTACACTCTGCCCATGTCCTGTCTTCGAATTCACATTATTTTAAATGTATTAGTTTTGCATAATACTTGATCTATTTATATGATTCAGCCAAGATTGTTGTGTTTTTGATATCTGCAAAATTTTACAGCTGCTACCTTTTTGTGAAATGTGACCTAAATAAATTCCTTTGGAATGCCTTTAAATTCAGTGTAGTTGTGTATATTGTTTTGCTCTTCTAGTAAGTCCTTAGTAGTTCTTGTATTCTGTGATGTAACCTTACTAACAAACACCACAATTGCAACAAAAATAATGCTGATATTAAAGTAAAAAAGATGTATTATATCGGAATCTGTATCGGTATCGGCAGTTGTGTTTCGTAATCGGATCGGAACTGGAAAAACGTAGATCGGCCCATCACTATCATTATTCATTTTGGAAGGTTTGCCTGCGCTTCCCCATTTTATGTTACACTGCTTTATTGTCTGCTTAATGTGTTGTTTCAGTTTTACATCCCATTAACACCACTGTCACTTTGCTATGCTGCCTATTTATTGTATTGTTTCAGTTTTACATCCCATTAACACCACTGTCATGTTGCTGTCTTGTCTATTTATAGTATTGTTCTGTCATCCCCTGCGCTTTGTTCAGTGCTGCCAACTGCCTCTGTGCAGCAATCAGACTTTTGGTGAAAAACTAATGATTCTGGAAGGTTTACATCCACTATACTGTGACATGCACTACCGTTACAATCGCTGTTTTTAATGTATGGTTTGTATTGTTTCTGGTGTACCTTGCTCTCTGTTGAATGTTGGGTGTTGCTATTTGTGCACATCTCCGTGCACTGTGGTCCATGGAGAAACGTCTCCTCACACATGCAAGTGTACACGGCTACTGATGACCGTTAAAGAACCGTGAACCTGAGACAGTGTGAACTGAAGGTGTGCAGGGCGCACTCTCTTAATAGGAGGCAAGACCTCCAGGACCATGGATGGGCAACTCTGTTTACAGTGCACTAATCGATGCGAATGAAGATTGTGTTGAAGACTGTAATCAATGATGACTCATAAAGGCCGGTTTAATTGTTGTAACGGCCCCTTGCATGCGGGATGCTTAATGAGTGTTTGAATTAGTCTCACATGCTTTGCAGAAAGCCACTGTGTGTGAACTGTTAGGAACTTGCTGAGGTGTTTAGTTTGAAACTGATTTAATCACTGGAACAGCCTCTTAAAGGTGGGGCCAGTTATTTTTAAGTCAGGCCACTTTCATCTTACATTCTTGCATCTGTCAATTAAATATGTGTTCAGTGGACACAAGTTCGGTCCCTGTGGCTGCCCTTGTTTTTATAAATGGGAGGAAAAACCAGCGTGGACCACCAACATCCAGCCCTCACAACAAGGAGGCGTGTTTATTTGCATATCATGTCGTCGTTCACAGCTGGGAGCTGTAGATTCAAGATTCTTTATTTGTCACATACAGTTATACAAGTACAATCTGTAGTGCAATATAGCAACAGTAAATTAAACTGAAAAATAAAGCCTACAAGTAATAAAAATATGAAGTATGCATTCAAATAAATTTTTACAAGTAAATAAGATTAAAACATGCAAATGGATTGAAGAAGTGGGATAGTTGTTGTTGTTGTGTATGTGAAGAGCTCTTTTCCAAAACGCTATAAATCCATTTGAATCGTTTTTAGAAAAATGACATTTATCCAGATCCACACATTTTGCAAATAGTTAATTAATTATGTTAAAATAGTGTTGTTGATTATAAATCCAAAGTTTATTATATTTTTTCAAAGTGCTATTTTTCTTTTTTTTTAATGTAATAAACAGCTAAATAAAATAAAGAAACTCAAAATTTATGTTAATCTAAACAAATATCATACATACAAATGGCCAGTTAGTTCAATCTTAAGCTCAGAGCCATTCAAAGTACCCATCTCAACTTTACAAAAAGATCCAATCTCTGACTGTATGTATACTATTTATAAACTTTAAACTATTTGCACTGAAATGTGTCTCTGTAGCTATTTTTTTTTTTTTAATTATTTCAAACAACCATTTTCAAAAGACAGTTTAAACAGGCGAGTAAAAGTGCTCTTTTCAGGGAGCCGCCATGCTGGATAGTTTTGAGCGCTGGCTGAGCTCTGATTGGTCGAGAGGATGTGTCGCATTTTGGCAAAACGCTTGTTGTACTTTGGGAAAGAACTGCAGTTTACAATCCATTTTAAACAAGGAAATACAGCGATTTCGCATGAAACATTAATGGAGCAGCGAGTAGGTTCAGGCCTTTTTTTATTATTTATCAGGAAAAGAACTCTTCATATATACATAAAAAGTGTGATCAGTGATTAACTTCACTAGCTACGGAAATTGGAGGCTTTAGACTATGCAACATTAACAGAAGGGGCTCTGGGCTCCAGGGCCTCTGTACAACCAGACACTGCTGACACTGGCTTGCTAATTAGATAAGTTGAGTTTTATTTGTGTCGATCTAATATAATTTAAGGTGTTGTGGCCCAAGCAGAGTGTGTTTGGTTGGAATGGAGGGGAAGGACTGAACAGCCAGCTGCAGAAGATGTCTGCACTCCAGTTTTAATTTAAATTAGTCTCGCATGCTTTGCCATAGTGTACACTAAGTGCCGCTTTTCATTTTGGCACAAGTAAAACACTAACGTGATTGAACTGCTGCTAAACTGCGGGTTGCTCTTTTCTAATCTGTAAGCGAGTGTTTTCCAGCTCCAGTCTCGGAGCCCCCCCTGCAATGCACAGCTGCCTAATTCTTGCCAGTTTTTTGACCCTTGGTGGCACACATCATGGCATGGATTAGTGCTTTAGTCAGGCTTGAATTCTTTTGTTCCAACCTGAATGCAGCCTGTTTAATCAAGTTCTGAGTCTGAAACTGAACCAATTTCAGCAGAATTCAACCCGGCATGTAATCATCCAAAGTGTCAAATAAACCCTTTTAGCATCATATTATTAGATCACAGGTAGACAAAGTATAGAACATAATCATCAGAAAAATGTAATCTTGCTTTATGAATTTAATTGAGTTTTGATCTTAAATGTTTCAGCTCAGGATAAACTTTCCATTCTGCACTTTTCTCATGCTGAGCTGATGTCAGCATCAGTAATCTCTGTTGTATTACATATTACAAGTAATATATTGAACATAAAATACTTGACTGTACTGAACTGTCCTCTCCTGAATCAGTATGGTGTTTTACTTCCTCACAAATGTGGACCTTGTGAACCTCAGGACTAAATCACGGCATGGATGCATGACTCCAGCATGCCAGGCTAAACCTTTTTAAAGAGCTCCTAAATGCTGCAACTGTGTTTGCAAGTGTGATGACTCTGTGTGAGACGTAACAAAATTAGCAGTAAACATCGTCCTCCAAGCATGTTGAGCTGTTCAGTAACCTCCTATTAGCAGCAGTTTGAAAAGATGCAGTGACTGTAGTGTTTCCTATACCACTAGTGTTTCCTTGAGCCATTATATCAACATTGCATTATCAAGGATACAGCTGGGTTGTTGTGGTTACCATTTGTATGTAGTGGCTGGTCAATATTGATGGATGCAAGATCTCACACCACACAGTGTGAAATTCTCTCTCTGCATTTAACCCAGTCACCAAGTGAAGCAGCGGGCAGCCGGAACACAGCACCCAGGGAGCAGTGTGTGGGGACGGTACCTTACTCAGGAGAACCTCCGGGGTGCCACTAGCAGTCCTGGGATTCGAACCTACAATCTTCTGATCACAGGGACAACTCCTTAACCACTCCCCATCGCCGCCCCTCCCCCTCACCACCCCTCCCCCTCACGGCCCCTCCCCATCGCCGCCCCTCTCCATCACCACCCTTGACTTCACATGACTTGGAGGAAGCCCTCACTTCCCCAGCACAGGTAGCATCATGTGTTTCCTGGAGAGTGGAGGTGGACACGGCTAAATTGGAAAGATAATTAAACTAGCGGGGATGAATGAAGCAATGAAAAAAAAAGTGGGAGAAATGCAGTAGACGGGCCAGGAAAAGCCAAATGTAAAATTTGAACCTGACCTCAGCCAGACTGTGTGCATTTTTAGCTGGGAGTTAATCGTGACTCGCAGTGGTATTTAATTAAAAGCACTTCAGGAATACCAAGTATGCTGATGTGACCAGCAGTGAATGAAAGCTGGTACCCACCAAATAGCTTGATGTAATTTTTTTAATACAAATTAGTGGCTGTTTGTTTTCATTCATTGTTAACAGTCTGGTCAAAATAGATAATAATGTTTTTTAATGATGGGACAATCCAGAGCCTACCTCCCTTTCTTAATGATTTAATAAACATGGGAAAACACCTCCTGATAGGTGTCATTAACTACTGCTTACTAATCTGTTAGGCCTCCCATCCGGCTCTCACTGGTGTGCTACGACTGAAAGATGGCAAGGCTGTGTGGGCATGCATTTTTCTTTTTGTCTCTAGTTAGCATTTTGAATGCTACTTGTGCTTTGTTAAGTGTCTTGGTTTGACTCATCCACTTCAGCTAAATGCGTCTTTCACGACACCCATGCATTTTAAAGCAGGCGCTTCAGATTATGCTTGCTAAGAAATGACTCTGGCTAGTTTGAACCCCCTCCACACTTCTTCAGTGCTTTGATTCCTCACTAGCAGCCAGTTATTCAGGTGATGTGTCTTAAAGCCAGGTTTCTCAACCACTGGGCCACGGACCACTGATGGGCCGCGAAGTCTTTTGATTGGGCCGCAAATCTAAAATTCGAGACAGGCCATTGGTCCGCAGTTGGTTATTTACAGGGATTGACATAAGGGCTATAAAAATGCATACCTAATTTGAGTAACTTCATACTCGATCTCTAAGTACCTTCACTCAGGAAAGGAAAACCTTAAAAAGAAAAATAGTGAGGTTTTAAAATATAGTTCCTGCCGGTCCGCGGAGCCTCGCTTCTGCACCAATCAAAATTCAGGCAGAGCAGGTCTGATCTCAGCGCTTCTGACACCGCGTGTCCCGCCCCGCCCCGCCCCGCCCCATCGACCTCACAGTCCAGAGAGGAGTGATCTGCCCCTGTGGTCCAGGATAAACTTTGAGATCCCGTGCCATGCTGGGTTACAGTCGAGATCCGAGTGTGAGCGCCCATGGTGAGGTGAAAATTTTTTAATTTGGGTGCATACCAATTCATGAATTTAGGTACTTATTAGAGTGCTAGAGCAAAAAAAAATGTCAACCCCTGGTTATTTAATATCATCTAATGTGGCCAAGTGGGCCTTGGCAACATGCTGTGATAGATAGGTGGACCTTAATGTTGAAAAGGTTGAGAACCATTGCCTTAAAGGGAAGCCCGGCTTTGTAGTGTAATGTTCTATGTTTGGTTATGAAAACGGTCGAAAGTTATAGCTTTCCTTTAGCGGGTGATGGTCTGTGCGGGTTTGCCGTTCTGTACCTCTTCATTAGTGGTTGCACACAGTCGCAATTTTGTGCAGCCCTAGTTGAAGTGCTTCATAAATGTGTGCCTCATAAAGGTAATGAACTGATGACATGATGCTCTGTACACTGCTCCGTTTCGACTGGCTGATTATATTTAGTGGTTCAGCCATGTGAGGCAGTGCCACGTCGAGCATCTTTGAAGTAGGAAAAGCCATCATGGCATGGCGCCAGCCTAAATGCCCGCTAATGCCAGATGCCCATGGGGGACCCAGCAGGAACCTCTCATTGTATAGGCCACAAGTCAACATTACAAAGGCTGTTCACACACTGCTTTCCCCGACAGACTTCAGCTCTGAGGCAGAGTGGGTCTTAATGTAAGGGCAAAGTGAAGTTTCGGATAAACAGAAATGTGTTTTTGCTGCTGTCGTTGTTGTTGTAGAGCAGATAATGGCTTTTCGTTCGCACAGGAGTGAAATGTTTTCCATTCTTTGAGATGATTGCAGTCTGTGCCTGTTCTTGTCCGAGAACAACAACAACTTGTAAAAGGAGTTTTGGGGCACTATTGGGAAGTTAACGTATTTTTTCTGAACGCTTTAAAAATCTCCGTGTCTGGTATCTTACCCCTACATTTGAGCCCAATGATTTGGGTTACCTTTTAAAACCAGTAAATGTAAATGATTTCTATTCTGATTATGACATTAGCATGACTGGTTGAGGCTAAACTGGTGTGGGCAAACAAATAACTATGACATCAGAGACATGATGTATTTAAAATGGGTTGTTTTGACTTCTCAATAATCTGGTATCGGTAGAACAGACAGGGTATAGAGTGGTACAACTAAGTTTTAATATACAGGACCTTTGAGGACTGGTTTTCTGGCCTTGGACTCATAAAAGGACTGTGATAATGTAGTCTAATTAAAAACTGGCTTTTGTCTACAATCCCGTCTGTAATTTTTCATCTAATTATCTCCGTGATGGTGGTTGTTACCAGTTCCAACCTGCTTTCTCAGGCTCCTCACATTGTGTAGCAAGATTTAAGGAGAAAGGCGAAACCTTGTTTCCTCTCAGATGCGTTTAGTAAGACACTGACTACATCTTTTCACGCTCTAGCAAAGGGCTAAACTGTTCTAGAGGACTACTCAATTCTCTGAGCTGAGAGATGCCCTTGACTGTACAGGGCTATTGTAGATAAAGGACAGAAGAGAGAAAGCCTCATGCTCTCAGAGTGCTCTTGGCTGTGGATGACCACCATTATTGGGGTTCAAACTAGGGTCAAAAGTTCAGAAGCCTCTTAGCAGGTTGCACCACATGGAAGCCTTTAAAGTGCAAAAATGTTACTGACACTAAATGTAGTAAATCACTGTCTGAAGGTAGTTTTGCGCTGGACCTACAAGGCTAATTTAGCTAACAAGTAATGGAAGCTTATAACAGTAATCCCAATTGATTGGTGGTTGTTAAGTTAAATGGTGTTAATTTATTGGTGTTAAGTTGGTAATCTAACTAGAAACTGGATGTGCAATGACATGGAATTCTGAGAAAATGCTGATTTCTAAGTATGTATGTACACTTAGTACAGCATAGTATCATAAAAAGGTCCCTTTACATTTTTTTTTCTTCAAATGAGCTTTCCGTTTATTCAAGGATTGAATACAACCAAGACACTGTTCCGCTTTTTCGTAGAAAAAAATAAAATACATGTTGAAGATTCAAGATGATTCGACATTTATTTGTCACACGCATTGTCATTCAAGTACAACACACAGTGGAATGTCTCCTGAACTGCTGCTTTTTGACTGTGCAAATATTGTAAACAATTACATTTGTTTAAAAAAATTAAAATTTGCTTATTGTGAAGTGAAAAAAATTGAGAGGTAGTAGCTGCAAAAGGAAAAGACAATCACTGAGTATCCTGCTAGTAAACAGGGAAGAAAAAGTCCAAAACTGAGTGGCCAAAATTTAAATCGTAGTTTAATTATGATCTTGTGTGTAAGTTGTGAAAGAGTGTCTCACATATAGCTTAAGTAAGATTTCTTACAACTTGAAAAAGCAAAAATATCTAGATATGAAAAAAAAAACCAACAAAATCTTACAAACTGGAATTATAATTTAGTAATAAATCTGTCATAAATGTGTAATAAAGCTAATGTGATATAAAACTGATAATAAATATATTGTATATCACACCCTACCCCACTATCAGATGTATCTCAATATCTCAATATAAGCATTTATGTTTCTGTTTTCTCTAGTTCCTGTAGGTGGCTAAAAGTATGAAGGTATGAAAAAAATAAAACCTTACATAAATACATCAGAAACCAAATAATCAGGTTTGGCGAGCAAACCTCAGCCACCAGATGTATCTTGACTGCTTAAGTACATTTGAAGAAAAGTGTGTTTTAAATCTAATGTGGATTAGATTTGTGGATGGACTGTTGCTTCACATTTGGGGTCTTGGTATTTTCTTTACTTTGTTTTACTTTCACTCTTCATTTCATGCACATTCTGTGGTGTTCAGCCCACTGTGTCCTGGTGAGCTGCAAACGAGAGTAATAACGAGCTTGTGTGTGTGTGTGTCTATTGAAGATTGTGTATGTGTTTGCTTCTGTGATGTCCCCTTCAGCTTCGTCACTGAGGCTCTTTACCGGTCGTTGTCAGAAAGTGATGTATCATCCGGCCACAGGGGGAAAAGTGCAGTCGCCACTGAGACACAACATCCATCACCCCCCATCCCTCTGTGCTGGAGATACGGCCCTTAGCATCACAGCTCAGAACCTGTTACTGCCGCTGTCAATCACACACACACATGCACACACAGGTATACACATTCACAAACGTTCTGCCTTTGCAGGGTGTTTCCTTCTGTTTTTAAACTACCCTTAACAAAAGCAGTATACTTTAAGTTCTTTTTCTTTTTTAAGTATGCTTGAGTATAAGTATAGCAAGTATACAGACCATGTACTTGTAGTGTACTAGAAAGTATACTAATTTTATACTTCTTCGGACTAAATTAGAACATTTTTAAGTCTATAAAAGTAGATTTTAAGTATAATTTATAGAGTCATTTTAAGTTTACGAAAGTATTCAGGGTTCCCACGGGTCCTTGAAATCCTTGCATGTTTGTGAATCTGAACAAATGAGTTCAAGGCCCTGGAAAGTTTTTGAAAACAGGCATAAAAAGACACTGTACTTAAAAGTCCTTGAATATTTTTTGGGAATTGAAATTTGACGGATGACGGCCGCTGTCAACGTGTTGTTATTTTGCCACCAGAAGTTTGTTTAAAATGATGCCTGTACCGACTTTTAATTTGCGAAAGTTCGTTTGTTCTTCTGTAGATTTTCGGCACTACATTCTTGTTTCCTGTATGATGTCGACGTAACGTGTGTGTAGCAGCTTGCAGAGCAAGCACACTGTTGTTCTTATTAAGTTTGATCTTTTTTATTCCGTTCACCTGTTTTTTTTTTGGCCTGCTACTCCTCCCAGGGCTTTCGAGATAGAGACACCGTTCCAACTCATCCGAAAACCACCAAACTTCATATGATACCTCAGGCCAACATCAGCGGTAGCAGTGGGTAAATGACGCGTGTGGTCCTTGAATTTGAGGATAGCAGTCCTTGAAAGGTCCTTGAATTTGATGTTAACCAAGGTGTGGGAACCCTGAGTATACTTTATGTACTTTCTTTATATTTATCAGTATAAGTCAAATTTACGTCACTATACTATACTTAAGTATATAAAATATAGTATATAAAAAGTAAACTTCATGTATAGTTTTGGTATAAAATAAGTATAGTCGTAGTACACTTGAATGAACTGCTGTTTTGCTAAGGGTACTTGTACATGCCAGACTCTGTCATGGTCTGGTGCGCTTTGACACTTAACTTGGCCAAGAATTGGCCTGCAGTGCAAAATGATCAACTAGCCTGTTGTATGGTGTCATTTATACAGAGAGGCAATCTTGAGGCTGCCACGTATCAAGCCTACATAACAAGAATGGCCAAATATTAAACAGAGAAGAGAGGAGCTAACACTGCTCTCCCCAGAATGAGCTCCAGTTCCAGTTTAATTGAAAATCACTCCGATTCTAGTCCAATTCAAGCGTAGCCCGTTGAAATGAAACCTACTCCCACAATGTTGGATCTGTAGCCTGCTCCACAAACCCCACGTTTAGTGTTTAGCCAGTTTTCACAGAGGCCATAAATGCAATGCAGTCACACTGTCCCTCAGTTCAGCCTTGACGTTTAAGAAAATGTAAAAATTTTGAAAATTAATTTTAATTTGAATTTCAGTGAAAATGTTTGCTTGCCTTATATTAAGGAAAAATTTGGAGGAGTCAGTCTCTAAGGGCCACTAGTGGGTCTACAGAAAGGGATTACCACAGGTCAGTGAGCACGCCTCAGATCCAGAGGGAGAGATTGGAGTTAGAATGACACGAAAGATGATTTTGTGGTGTTTTATCGTTTTAGCTGAGCTAACAGTTGCAAGCTTGGTTTCAGCTAACGGATGGGGCAGCTGGTGGCCTAGTGACTAGGGAGTTTCCCCTGCAATCAGAAGGTCATGGGTTTGAATCCCAGGACTGCTAGTAGCACCACTGAGGCACCCTTGAACAAGGTACCGTCCCCACACTGCTCCCTGGACACCCCCTGTTTGTGGTAGACTACTGCTGGGAATGGGTTAAATGCAGATAAAGAAGATCACAATGAAGCTATAAGGGGCCACTTTATTAAAATAACACTCGTTTAGAGAATAAAGACTCCCATCTAAGAGTGCAGAACTTGGTGACAGCAAAAATGAAGTCTGTTCTGTGATGCATGTAGCTCTTAGCCATTGCTGAACCACCAGGACCTTTCCATCAGCTGCACCTATGGGTGAACTCTCATACCAGCGGTCAGTGGACATTTTCAAATGTTTCTGTTTATTTCTATTTATTTATGTTTATTTGAACATGCCTCAGCACAATGTGAAATTCTTTCTATGCGTTTAACCCATTCACCAAGTGAAGCAGTGGGCTGCCGCCAACAAGGGGCACCGGGGAGCAGTGTGTGGGGACAGTACTTTGCTCAAGGGAACCTCAGCGGTGACACTAGCAGTAGGGATTCGAACCCACAACCTTCTGATTGCAGGGCCAACGCCCTAACCACATCCAGCTGCGTTTATTTAACTTTTTTTTTTTTGATAAAAATGAAAAAAAAAATTAACAACTTTAAAATACCGCAGTATACCTTTATATTATTTACTATGATAATTAGGATTTCTAGTACAGTAGTGCCAGTAGTGTAATATGTTCAGTATACCGACACACGAACCTACACACACACACACAGAAGTGACTGCGTATAGGTGTGTGCGTACGAACACGCCTCAAGTTTGACCTTTTAGACCCTTTTTTAACCTTTATCAACAATTCGGACTGTAAGGATGTAATCCTTAATTTAAATGCAGTGCAGATAGTTTTGCTTCATTTAAGCAGTTGCTTTGTGGAACATTTCAAAACAAAAGGGACGAAGAGGTCTATTTTTTGGCTCCTTTTTATGTTCTGTTGATTTGGAGAGAGAGAAATGTCAGAAGAGAAATTAGCAGTGAAATGTCGCTGCGTATCCTGGCTCCCGGGTGCTGATGCGCACATTCTGTCCTCTAAAACCGGAGAGGGAGGATGGTTAGGGATTAAAAGGACAGTCAATTTCACACCGTGATTACATCTGTTGGAGACGGGCAAAAGGTCTGAAATGATGCATTGATGTCCCCCTTGGGAGATAAAATTAATTTAAAAGTGGATGTTTTTTTAATATTCTTCTTTAAAGGTGTATGTGTACGTTTTGTTGGTTTTTGTGCGAGTGTGTCTTACTGGTAGTGAATCAATAAGTTCGTAAATGCCAGAATGTGTGGCTGTAGATGCTGTTTGCTGACGCTAGAGCATTGATCCCCTCTTCAAACCCACTTTCTGCTTTCAGTGTTACAAATGCATCCCTCTATAAACACCCACTTGCTGTTTGTCTCAATAGCAGTGACTGGGGCCTCATCTAGCCCTGCGTTTCGCCCAGTTGTAGTGATTGCACAGTTCTGGCCCTACTTGAAATGTACCAACAAGAAGATTGGCTCTTTTAGCCTTTTAGCTCCTGTGCTAAACTGTTGTAGCAGACAAATAATGCAAGTCTACATCTCTTTAATTGGCATCATGCAAACTGCGTCACGAGAACTGTCTAAAAGAAATGCTTATGTGGTTTCTAGCACTGCATTGCACACGCACACATTTTATAAACAGCTCTGGAAAAAAAATAAGAGACCACTTCAATTTCATTTTAAATCAGCATCTCTGAGTATGACCTCCATTCCACGCTAGTGTCTGTTAAGTTCCTACACAAGCACCTCATTCTGCTTTATGAGGGACTGATTAGTGATCACCTGAATCACATCT
>JBBPCY010128953.1:0-16835 GCA_037974405.1 Brachyalestes nurse | reverse complement strand
CTATCTATCTATCTATCTGTCTATCTGTCTATCTATCTATCTATCTATCTATCTATCTATCTATCTATCTATCTATCCATCCATCCATCCAGTGCTAACAGTGTATGGGGCAAATAAACACATTATAAACACATCACATCTCCAGTACTATCTATTGGGCAAAATTATCAAACAACACTCATCATAAATTCTTCACTAAAATCTTCTCTGAAGTCCTAAAAAGCCCTGAGGGGTTGGCTGAAATCAAAAATGTTGATTCCAGTTAAGCATCCAATTAGTGACAAGTTTGCTGACTAATGTTAAAGCTATAAATGTTTATGATGTATTTACCTTCTCAGAACACATTTTTGTGGTCATTGACTCCACTGTCTGTATGGTAACTGTTCTAAAGCAAATACCACACTAATGTCATTTGAGGTGTGGATAGTGTGAGCAAGAACAAGGACTCCTTAAGGGCCTTTTATTCAAAACGAAGAAATATATATTTATAGTTTCTAGTTTATTTTAATGTAATAAAATAATCTGGATTATTGTATTCCAACCCTGTGAAGTATTTTTGTAACAGTTCTATTCCGTTTTTAAGTTTTGGTTGGAAGGAAAAGATTTAAATTCTTGGAAAAACCAATGGAAATGTATCCAAGGGAGGTCTCCCATTGTTTAGGCCTTCAGGAACTGGATTTACTTGTGGATTCGCCACCAACATGCTTGGGAAATGAGAATGGAATCATGCTTTGATTTACAATAGGTGGAACCAATTGGAGGCCAACATATGTCACTGAGGAAGACCTAGATATGTCACTGACTATGGATTTGAGATAGTCGAACCAAGTTTTAGTTGTGAAATGGGAAACAGTGGTAGCAGCTAGGGCTGCTTTGCTAGAGCTCTTTACAGAAGGAGTCAATGTAAAACTTCAACATATGAGTTCGAATACAAGCTTCAAATGACCCTGAATGAGCAAAAAATGTTCAGAGCTTCGTTGTTAGGTTAACATTTTGCTTTGTTTTTGACCATGTAACATTATTAAGGGCTCAAACTGAAGCCCAGCCCTCCATAAAATGCAGATAACCCTTGGAACCCAAGCAGCACAGATTTGTGCTGGAAAAGCATTAAAATGTTGTTGTCATACGGCAAAACAAATCCTTATATAGAAGTTCCCCCATTTTGTGCTGAGGCTGGAGGCGTAAGAAGTCAAGCTGAGCTTTGTTTGGTGTTCCTGTGTCAAACAGAACCAAAGTTATTGTAATATTATATATATATATATATATATATGTGTGTGTGTGTGTGTGTGTGTGTGTGCGTGTGTAATAATAGTGCTGGGGTTTAATAATGACAGAATTTCTTTTATTTTAGGTCTAGAGAAAGAACAGCAAAGGACAAGCATGTAGGAGAACAAACACCAGTTTTAGACTGTTTTACAGCATTTTTTGTTGTTTAAATCAAAGTTCTACCTTTATTGAGTTGGATCTATCTAAAAAAGAGCACCATGTTTGGTGTGAATTATCCTTCAGAGTGGGATAAAGAAGAGAGAAGGAAAAAATGTGCACTCTGAGATGCCCACAAATGTACCAGAGGTCGCCCTCCACACATAAACTGTGTTTTTTTTTTCCTCTCATGCCAGAGTCTCAATAAAATCCCATTTACTGCCATTGCAGAGCGGAGCGTCAGTGTGCCATTATGTGGCGAGATGAGCTTTTACCACCATGCTGTAAATCATCCCTCCTCCTCTCCTCCCTCTATCCTCTTCTCCTCCTCCTCCACTGCAACAAATAATCCCTCTCTCCCTGCGGCCTGAGGAGCCCCGGCTGGACAGATGGACGGCCGGACAGATGGACGCTGAAAGAGTGCAGTAATAAAGCGGCAGAAAAGGCAGAGTGGCAGGATGACAGATCGATGAGCGGCGACAGGGGGATAAATGAGGAGTGATGGATGGATGGATGAACTGATGAAAGAGCTAAAGAGGGGGAGGGAATCTGTAGCTTTACAGAAAGAAATCATTATTAATGAACGTCAAAGAGTGATGGCTAAGCAAAATATGTCAGTGCCTTTATTATTAAGGCCGCCGGTTTACTGTGCATCAGAGCACGGCCCGTAATTGAAACAGGGACTTATTCCAGTAATAGCATTACTGCTAAATATGCTAAGGATGGACGGAAAAAAATATCCTCACCAACTATGAGACATTTTCACAATAGAGAACATGTCTATTTTTTGTAGAGCGAATATAAATACTGTTATAATAAGCTGAGAGCCTGATACAGCAACAGCAAATATTATTTTTCTTGTACATTGTTTGGTACCAGGCTGTAACAATCCAAGAGTGAGGAGGACCTAATAGCCACTACTTTATTATTATCATTCACTAGATACCATTCATTTCATTCATTCCACTAATAAGTAAATGACTGTAATATTATTTTATTTTTAAAAACCCATTACATTTTGACGACTTTTTAAACACAATTTGATGTTGTTCTCTATATACCATGTTCCTACTCATAAAACTGTATTGTGATGAATTGAGCATGATAGCAATAGCATGTTTTCTGTTCTAAGATAAGTGTGTTCAAGAGCCCATATCATGAGAAACGGATGTTTTTCCCCCTTTTTTAATACGAGGGTTTATGTTTGATGTAATGAACAAATATACAAGCACCATTAACTCTTCAGTGGGGCGATTGATGTTAACAGTTCTACTCATTAATGTGTGAATTTTTTAGTCGTGCGCCAATGTTCCACACTAAAATTCGACAATCAGTTACTTTGTGTTGTGAACTGTTCTTGTATTCGCTCTGGTTGTGCCACCTGACTGCAGAGCAAATAAATATCCCCTCGTCCGAGAGATGGTATTTGCCTCCAGGCTGTTGTCACTCGTTTGATGTTGACTTGTTCAACAGGATGATTATGTTTGTTGTACAACAGCACAAGCTGTGCTATGATTACAGGGCCATAGAAGTTATGAATGAAAATGGGGGCCGTAATAAATACTCCATAAGGACGAATTACAAAGGCATGGAACAAAAACAACAGTTTGACAGGGTCAGTTGTTTTGACATGTAAGGTGGTTGCAATAGTTGTGCAAAATGTAAAGATTTGTTTTACAGCATCAAATCGAGTGTTTTTCTTGGTTGTGTGCTCTTGAGTGTCCTACATGGCGCTCGATTTGTCAGTTGGTGCATCAGCTGTTGGGGCACATTCCGTGTGATTCAGTTATGGGTCGCCTATCGAATGTAAAACAGTATAGATAAAAAACTCTGTCTGTGAAAATTACATCATAACAGCTGTAATAGATAGATAGATAGATACATAGATTGATAGACAGACAGACAGACAGATAGATAGATAGATAGATGATAGACAGATAGATACATAGATTAGATACATAGATAGGATGGATATACTTTAATGTCGTTGCATCGAAATACAATGAAATTTGTACTGTGCCATCCCAGAATGTAAAAACAGAATTAAACTAAATAAATAAATATAAATGGATACATAAACATACATAATACAAGACAACACCATCATCTGAGTCAATAAATATTGTACCATTATTGCATGTTTGAATATGACACAGGGTGAAGGCCGTGTTTGTTATTATCCAGCTTAATTATAACTCTTGGATAAAAGCTGTCCTTGAGTCTTGAGTACTCTGTAGCGCCTCCCCGAGGGTGGCATAGAAAACAGATGATGACAGGGGTACTGAATCTTGAATCTCCATTAACCTGCAGTGTTGGTTAGAAGGACAGAACACGTTTATGGAAAGTAGTCAGGCTTCACAATCGTATGATGGTCTGTGCATAACGTAACGTATACTGCTCACATATGGACTTTTTTTTGCCTATATAGCCACGTCCAGTTACACTGAAGTTATATGAAGTGTTTTAGTCTGCACTGCTTTTTGAATGGGATGCATAAGACATATATCCGTCTTGAAGTCCCAGTAGCAAAAACTTCAAGGAATAAGTGATCATGTAAACTGAATTATGGGGCACCCGAATTCCACAAACATCAGAGATTAAAAATATGAAATAGAATGAAATATTAAGATGCTTTTACAGAATGTTAGAGGGACATTCGCAGAGGGACTCCAAGGCTGGCGCCTATTGAGACATCCATTAAATCTATACGGTCAGACCACAGAGTCTTAATATATGGAAGAGTGGATGTGGTTGGATCTTCCTTCAAGCACACTGGTCGAGCGATAATGCCTTTCACTGCTGAGGTCTACATTAAGACAAATGGATCGATTGATAAAAAGGTGGAGCTGGAGTGAGTTAAATGCGAGTAAACAGCATTAGCATAACAACTGAATGCAGTAAACGAGTACAAGAAGCTTTGAAACACAGGGACACCCGACTGTGTCGCCTTTGTTTGGTCCAGCACACAGTGAATCATTGCAGCGGCGCTGGCGCACTGCAGTACATTAACTGTGCACTGAGCTATAGTGGGAACAATGAGGATTAATATGGGTCCTGCCCAATGCAGAGAGAGACAGAGAAAGAGAGAGAGAGAGAGACAGTGCCACACAGACAGACAGACAAACAGATACACAGAGCGTAGAAATGGATTATGTGGTGCCTGTCTGGATGCCACTAACTCAACAGTGACTTGCATCTTAAAAATGAAATGTTTACTGCTCTCATTTGCCAGCACAGTAGAAACCAGAAACAAATTCATTTACTCTATAATATACACCATCTGGCCATTTTATTAGAAACCCCTACCTTCCACTCACTGGCCAATTTATTAGAAACCTTCCATTCGTTTGTCACTTTATGAGCTCCACCTATCCTATAATTGTACGTCTACAAACTGTAGACCATCTGATGCTGCATAAATGATCGACCCTCCCTCATCGTTGGTCACTTTCTGACCACAGAACTGCAGTCTTTGTCTTTGGACAAAGAGCCATCAGTGATTCAGACATAGTAGAAATACCTAGTAATAAACAATGATCCATTTTTGGGGGACAAATATGCTGAGTTGTTATTTTAGCACATGCTGTGTGTACAATGTCTATAAGAACAAATTCATAGCAACTTTACATGGCATTAAAAATGCTTCAAATGTGTTATGAATTAACAGAATGCATTATAAATACACATGCTGTATTGTTATTTAGGGGTGTTACAATTTCTAAACATGAATCAGCTTTTATAAATCAAGTACTTTTAGCATGTTTACATTTTCTGTTAGATTGGTTTGACATCTAAACACACTTTTATGGTTCCGTCGCTAAAAGAGGTATTCAGTAAAAGTGAGAATTCTAAAATGCTACATAGCAACAAATCCCACTCACTTAATTTACTATACGTTTTCAACAAAAGATTCACTCATTGCAATTTTTTTCGAGTAGCTTGTAAAATTAGGCATATTTCATAGTTTTTCTCCATACTGTACAGGAATATTGTGATTGAGAATAACACGATATTTCAATACATTTTATGTTTTTCAGGATTTTTAGACATAATATTGGACTTAAAATTAATTACAATTCAATACAGTGTATCTACTGTCTTAGTGTGTAGTGTGTATTTGAGACACACCCAATGTGAACGCCCTCTTGAATCTCACTCTCTCCATCGCCATGGCAACGGAACCTTTCTGTTATGCCCAGTATGTCATCATGATGTCTATTATGACATCATTCCCAGAATCTGCAGGTAAAACCAGAACCGGACACTTTCAGCTGTGAAACTGGACATTGCGCGTGTTGAGACACCTTTTGAAGACCAAGTCAGATCATTTTCTGCACTTCAAGAAAAAGTGAGAGTGAGTTTTACTAAGTTCTCAGTAATAATGTTTTTGTTATCAAGTGTGGAAACCTTACACAAGTGTGTAATTACATCAGGAAAAGCAAGGGTAACTGAAATGTAGGCCTCAGGTGAAGAATTAATAAGAATTAATACTAGTAATACTAATTTTAATAATATGTTTTAGTAACATTAGTAATATGAATAATAATACATTATAAAACATCTCAGTACAAACTTGATGGAATTCTAGCAAAATCTTAGCTGTTTTTAAACACATATCTATACATTCTGCCTACAGCAGTTCACACTGAAGTTATAAACAGTTTTTCGGCTTCAATATTATAGTCAACATATACATTTGCAGCCCTACTGTTGCTTATATTCTAAAATATGGCACCCCTAGTGGCCCATAATAAAAAATCACAGTCACAATAAATAAAAAAAACAACAGCAGTAACAATAATACTAACAATACGAATTATACTAATGATGATGATGACAATAATAATAATAATAGCACTTTTTTACACTTTATTTCAATGCCTATATAAATCCACTATGTACATACATACATACATATACTTATATAGCTTTATATATACGTATTTATATATTTGCACATACAGAAATGTCTATATTTATATTTTTATTTTATATTATATCTTATTTTATCTTATTAATAATAATAACAACAACAACAACAACAATAATAATAATACATTATAATTTTCAAACTGCTGTTCTCTCCCCAGACCATACAATCCACAAACTTTATGGAATCTTACCTATTTTTTCATAAAATTTGCACACTAAGACTATAACGGTTCACACTGAAGTTATAAACAGTGTTTCAGCTCTGACTGCTGTTTAATGAAGCCAATCAGAAAACAGCTTATTTACATATGTGCTACAGGAAAGGTTACAGATTTGATATTTGTAGTGAACAGATACATTTGCAATATCATTTGCTCCTGTTCCTTATATTTGTCTCCTACAGTCTTTTGCTAATGTTTTCTAAAACTTTTCTAAAATGTTCTAAAAATATGGCCCTAGTGGCCCACAGATCCAACAACAGCGATCCTGACTGGGTCCCTAGTGGAAAAAGGACTAGCCGTAGAAGGCAGAGAAAGAGAAAGAGAAACAGAAGGAGAAACAGAAACAGAAACAGGAAAGAGGCGGGCGAGGATGTTCCAACTCAGAAAGATTTTTCATCTGAGAAGAATAACAAGGAGACAAGCAGAGACACTGAGGAGCCACAGAGCTCCACATTTTACAATGACAGCAAACAGAGAGGTATGAAACAAGGCATGTTGAATCAAAATTAGACTCGCAGAGACACAAAGACAAGAACAATATCAAATATAGTATAAAATCAAAATAAAATTCTCCAGAAAACACTGTTTTATACACAAAGTTCTGTGGTCACTAAGAGAGGTGAATATAAATACTATAGATAAATAGATAAATTACTGCTGAAGTAGTTAGCTAATGAACACAAATTGTGCTTTGGAGTTGTTCTCTATGCCGAGTCTATTATTGCACATTATAGAAACATTAATAGTGATATTGCACATGATAAGACTAATATTAAAGATATTTGTTTTTAATAAAAAAGGAATCAAGGTTCATTTTAGCCAAAACACTGAGAGGCTGTATGTGTTATAAAGTATTATCACAGTAATACAGACCCTATTGTTTATTGTTGTTATTACTATTTTCTTCTACTTATTTATATCTCCTTTTCTTTTATGAAATGGCACAAAACACAATAGTACAAAATACACCAATATACAAATGTAATGTTTTCATAAAAGCATTCACAATTCACCATTCTTCCACCAAGCAATAGTTACATTAACATTAACAGTACATTATTAGTGCCAAGCAACATTAATAATTTAAACAGGAATTTCTGTAAATTATTCTGTATTTGTTCTGCATGTACTAGAAGCATACTGCAGTGATACTGCACACACTAATTAAGATACTGCACATACTGATAATGATTTAGCTCACAATTAGAAATTCTACACACACAATAAGAAATGGTACATCTGAGCCACACAAACACACACACACACACACACACACACACACAAACACACAAACACACAAACACACATGCACAGACACACAGACACACACACACACACACACACACACATACACACACACAGACACACGCAAACACAGGCATAAAGTGCATCCATGGATCAGTTACCTCTCTACTCCCCCTGTAGAGGAGCTCATGAAGAAGTATGTGCACCTGGGGTGTCTGGGTGTTGGAGGATATGGATCCGTGTACGCCGGCTACCGAACAGAGGACAATCTGCCTGTAACTAACACACACACATACACACACACACACACACAATCCAACCAGTGCTGCATACAATTCAACCAGTAATGTACATGGGTGGTAGTGACCTAGTGGGTAAAACATTTGCCTGTGAACCTGAAGGCCACCAAGTTGCAGGTTCAACCACCCCACCCCCCCTCACACACACACTCTTATCCAGAGTGAATTAGAGTAACTAATGACTGTAAGTCACTCTGGATAAGACAGTCTGCCAAACGCCACTTTATAAATAAACCAGTAATGTGTACAAATCAACCATTTTTATCTTGCAGGTGGCCATTAAGTATGTTCCAAAACACACAGCGAAGCCTGTTACTGTGGTAAGATAAGACACACACACACACACACACACACACACACTCACACACATACATACAACCAGTGCTCAGTAAAATCTGATTTCGAAATAAAAAAGGTGTAAAATAGTCTAAAATCTGTGTTTGTTCTTCTACATTTTCACCTTTTGCGGCTCTTTCTTTCGGCAAGCTGCCGCTCGGCCGCTCTCCGGAGCCCCTTCCTCTGTGGGTTTCCCTATCCACTTGTGGGCGGAGACTATCCTGAAAGTTCTCCCTGAAAGTTCTACCATGTTCATAGATCTCGTGTTTTTTTCATTTGTTTCTAACGCCTAAAATAAAATGAATTTGTTCATTTTTGTTCTTTATGTTCATTTGCGTGTGACATCATTTGTAAAACCCCAGTGGCGGTTATTTAGGGTGACCAGATTTAAGCCTGAGCACGTCCTCTTTTTCCCAGACATGTCCAGGAGACCTGGAAATTGCAACCCAGGGGTTTAGAATTGTCCATGATTTTGAGCTTCCTAAACATTTGTCACGTCACGGACATCTCTCATAAACTAGTTACTGTCCTACACGCTTATTCACTACCCCTCGCGCTGACGTGACAAATGTTTAGGCAGCTCAAAATACCGGACAATTCTAAAACTCCAGCAGGGTTTTAGAGATCTCCAGGTCTCAAAAAGAGGATGCGTCCGGGGAAAAGAGGATGCGTCCGGGGAAAAGAGGACGTCTGGTCACCCTAGGTTATTATTATTACATGTTTTTAAATCACAACAACTTTGTTTCCACGTGACACGGGAACACCTAACAAAGCTCAGCATGACGTTTGACACCTCAAGCATCAACGCGATCCGTGGTTCTGAGAGCTAGCTTGAAAGTGGTCCACCGCTCAAAAATATATAGCCATATATATAGCAGTTCGTTGATCAGAAACTGACCTGATGAAAGACTAGAAGACAGACACACTGTGAGCTACAGTCTCTAACTGCTGACCAGCAAGGTGGAGCCACAAGGTAAATGTTTGAGCCTATTTCGTTTGGAGGACAGTCTGAAATAACGTGTTCTATTATAGATGGTGAATGGAGCAAAGAAGACCATCCCAATGGAAGTGCTGATGATGCTGATGGCCGGCACAGTTAAAGATAGAGAGCTGAGAAGCTTTTCGGTGCCACTACTGGATTGGGTTGAGCTCCAGGAGCAGCTTGTGTTGGTTATGGGTCGTCCGCTATCTAGCAAAGACCTTTTTGACCACATTATGGACAATGGAGGACAAATAAAGGAGGACGAAAGCAAAGTGAGAAAGAATGCTGGGGGAAAACAGTTTGTCTGCACAGACACAAGAGAGACACAAAGACAAGAACAATATAAAATATAAAGTTCAAATTAAAACTTTCCAAAAATACTCTGCTCTAAATACACTATACTTTATACACTAAATGCTGTGGTCAGTAAGAGTGGTGGATATAGATACTATAGATAAATAAATGAATTACTGCTGGAGTACTTTCTCTATACTGACACCATTATTGTACGTAATAGAGACATAAATAGTGATATTGGACATGATACGACTCTTGCACCTCATAAACTGATAATAACAAAATAAAAACAGTAACATAGTAATAAAGATATTGCATGTAATGATAATAATCTATCACAAAATAAGAAAACTGGACATCTGAGCACTTACCATCAAGTGTCTGGAAAATACATGAATGAATAAATAAAATTGCGGCTGAAATAGTTGTGTAGTAACATAATAAAATAATGGTTTGTAGTCTATTATTGCATGCAATAGTGATGTAAGCAGTAATGCTGCACATAATAAATTACTGAAATTAATAATAAAGATTACAAAGTAAGTAGTGATATAGCACATTGTAAGACTTTGCACATAAGTAGTGACAGGGTTGAACGTGGACTATTGTTCACATTCTAAAATCTCAATATTGTTCATTAACAAAGCAACTCATGGTCCAAAGTTATGCTTAAAAAGAATGCTTTTATTGCATAAACTCCCTCCTCTCTTTCACACTGCAGGACATCTTTAGGCAGCTGATTATGGGTATAATCGGCATCCACTCCAAAGGTGTCTTGCACAGAGACATCAAACCAGAGAACATTCTGGTCCAGACGGTCCCTGAGGGTCTGCGCTTATATGTTGTGGACTTCGGCGGTGCCTGTGCTTTACAAGAAGGAACCTACACTGACTATTATGGTATGGACTTGCTAGGAAAATTATTAGAACTTTGGAAAACTCCCACAAACTTTGAACGTGTGGACAACAATGGGATAAACAGGGTGTAGGATTAGTACTACAGCACTAAACAGTCTCCTAATAAATATATACAATACAGCTACTTCAAACGCTTGTCAAATTTACTAATTAAATTGCTGAACGGTTTATAATTCAAATGCACTGTAATACAGTACAGTTCTGTATATAAAATATGGCAAAACCATTTTATACATGAATCCTTAACCAAATTGTTTTTCATTGTTATCATAGACAAATGTTTCTAAACTATTGAATGGTACAGAATAAAGTGCATACATGTACATACATGCAGACTCACTGTGACTGTTCTACTTTAAAGGAACTCCTAACTACATTCCTCCAGAGTGGTACTGGTCGAAATCCTACCAGGCTGAGCCATACACAGTGTGGCAGATTGGAGTCACTCTGTACGTCATGCTTTGTGGTCGATATCCCTTTAGCAACTCCAGACAAGTCAGTAGTGAGAAGCTCCACATACCCTTAAACACGCTGTCAAAAGGTGAGTGGGAACACTCATGAGAAAGGCTCTGGACCGGTGTCCTTTCACAATATAGTGGTCTGGTTTTTTAATATCACTCATGGGCGCCCGGAACCATTATGGCAGGAGGGACATATCCCCACACTTTGGTAAAATAATTCGCTTCGTCCCCCCACTTTTTGTTTCTCAGGACAACAAGCAAAACTCTGCACGAACCCCCCCATCCCCCACCCCTCCACAACAACGGAGACTTTGCACGCGGGCACCAAACCCACCCCACAATCTCCCTGAGACGTAGACCGATGCGAGCCCCCACCCCCTACATTAAAAAATGTTTCTACCGCCCCTGATATCACTGATGTGCATTTGTAGTATATTGGGACAGAGGATTACATGATCCTGCATCTTTTTATTTACAAGAAGAAATCCCAAACTTTTACAGTGTTGTTTCCCCTTAGACAATAAACCCTCTCTCAATCTCTCTCTCTCTCTCTTTCTCTCTCTCTCTCTCACACACACACACAAACACAAACACAATACCACTTCTGAGCAAGTGTGTCTTTACCTGTCTCTGCAGAATGTGGGGATTTGTTGCGAAGCTGCCTGGCCAAGAGGCCTGAAGACAGACCAACTCTCGATGACTTACTGAAGCATCCCTGGCTCACTCACACTTAAGCAGCACACTTGCTTTCGAGCCCTTTTCATTTCAGAACATTTCAGCACATCAGTCTGCATTTATGAACTCGCCAGAAATAAACATTATCAACATATAAGTATGGAGTGCGACTTTGTCTATTGTTATGATAGGAGGCATAACTAATGGCACAACAATTGCACTCTGGCCAGTAGCATTAAGGGGCCTTAGTGATCCATTAACATTTAGGACCTATGTACAAATTGTACAGATACAATTTAAGGCTAGCTGTGTTAGCTTGAATTTTTTTTTTCCAACTTAGTTCTAATTCCAGCATTCCCAGCACCGCAATTATATCAAGGGGCCTTGGTGATCCAGGACCCTATTTTCTCTGTTGACATGCAAAGTCACACACACATTTTACATGAAAGATTTAGGGCAAGCTACATTAACTTGTTTTGCACCAATTTAGTCACCTCTGATTCCCCAACCTTTCTGGGTGGGTAAAGGATAGCACGGCTTTCTCCAATGAAAGACATTCACCAAACTTGCTCCCAGTAACATTGTAAAGGACTTTTCTTATGTGTTATACAGACTCTTCTCTTTTCTGCCATCTGGCGAATGGTATTTAAGCTTCCACTCTGGTTCTGCAAGACTGTGCAACAGTTTTACACCACCAAGTCATCTGAGCTCTAAATGCACATAAATGTTGATTCCCTGCCTAACCAAGTATACTTTATACTTTATATACTTCTCTTATTACACTCTGGACTTAGCACCTGCAATTTACCTTCTGCTTATTGCCACTACAGGCACACTTATGTCCTGTCACTCGATTTGATAATCTATAATTTACACTTCTCAATGTGGCTCAATGCTGCTAACCACCTCTTGTGCAGCAATATACATATGGTACAATATTATTCATTCAGGAAGGTTTGCATCCCTCTCCTACTTTACTCTTACACTGATGTATTGTGTACCTTCTTTATTGTCTCATACAATCCCATTCAAAATACTGTTACACTGCAAAATGTTGTTGTGGAGTTGTGGTGGCCTAGTGGGTAGGATACTTGCCTCTGGACCAAGAGGTTATGGGTTCGAATCCTACCTTCAGTATACCACCACAGAGTACCTGAGCAAGACCCTTAACCCCAAGTTGCCCCAGGGAGACTGCCCCCTGTAGTTAGGGAATGGAAGTCGCTTTGGATAAAAGTGTCTGATAAATGTAAATGTCTATTTATTGTATTGCTCATGTTATTTCTAGCACTTTGTTCAGTGCTGTAACTGCATGCTGTGCAATAATGATGATGCTTATGGTGCAACACTAGACACCCTGGAAGGTTTACATCCCGTTCACACTATACTTTTACATTACATCACTGTACATTGTTGTGGGGTCTATTCAATGTGTTGTTTGTATTGTTTCTGTTGTAGCTTGCACTCTGTTGAATGTTGAATATTGCTGTATGTCGCTCTGTGGTCCGTGGAGAAACACCTCGTCTCACAATTTACATGTTCACAGCTGTTGATGACAATTAAATAACCTTGAACCTTGAATGATGCTAATCTTTCCAGCTGATGCTAATGCAACATCATTGGACACAGTTCTGGGTAACAGGCACCTGTTTAGGTTAGCATCATCTACAAGGAATGAGGAGATTGAGCTTGAAATTTCTGCAGCAATAAGACCAATAATCAGTCAGTTCATATTAACTTCATAATATATTAGTAATCTTTCTGCCAAGGTCTGTCAAATTCTGCACCAGTGTTTTACATTTGAACTTCAAAACAGGCAAACGAGCCTTTGAGGTCTGTAAAAACAAGTCCTGACACCCCAACAGAGTACAGAGTATTGCTTTCCACCTTGATGAATAATTTTAACTATTAATTATTTTATAACTTCGTTCTGGATGTTCTTTCTAACTTATTTTACAATCACCTGCAGCTCTGCTCCTTATTCAGGACAAATCTAAAGCTCCTCTTTGACAACTACATTTAAATGTATTATATAAATTTAAATGATAAAACACTATCTATTAACTGCAGTTCAGTTTGTAGATATTTTGGTCAAGCAATTCCACATGTAAGGACACAGGACATTACAAGAAGAAGCACCTACACCCAAAGAGGAACAGTTCACTGTGTGGTTAGAAATTCTGATCTCTGTCCAGGTATGGTGATGAGATGCCTGGCCTTGAAGCAGACCCGCTTTAATTCTATAGCTCCAATGAAATATAGCTCCTTTTAACTAGTACCCTAATTTTAATATTCTAAACACACTTAAGGCACATCATTAGGTTACGAAACAAAAAAAGCTACATATTATTTTACACTATGACCCAGGTTGTTGTATGTAATAGGGTTCTCACAAAACACTATTTTTATATTTTTAACCATGAAGTTGCACTTATATCTACAGCATACAGCTGACACTCTTATCCAGAGCAACGTACATAAGTGCTCAGAAGTTAAGACAAAGTAAGGAAAGCATGGAGAATTTTTTTTGGAGGTGGGGGGGTAAAAGAGAAATGAGAAATGAGAGGCCTAGTAGTCACCAAGGTGCTCCTTGAAGAGGCGGATCTTCAGAAGACGCTTGAAGACAACGAGGGACTCCGCAGATCTGATCGGAAGAGGAAGTTCGTTCCACCACTGGGGGGCCAAGACTGAGAAGAGTCTTAACGCAGTTGTATTAGTTTTGCTAATTATGTAGGTTTGTCATATTGCAACATTACGTTCCAAGAGCATCCGCGTATAGTGTAAAACCGCGTTTTTGTAAAATGCCTAAGAATGCCTTTTTTCATAGTGTAAACCCTAAATATGCCCCCAAATATGCTCTTAAAACACTTTAATTTCATTTTAAACTCAGCTTAATACTTTAGGTAAACTGGTATCTGTACTGTACAGTTTATACTGAACTCCCGCAGTGCTAGAATGTAAGTACCCCTGTATCAATCTCAGGAAGAAACTAGTTAACTCACCTTTAACTAGCCCAAAACATTGTAATCCAGCCATTGTTTGGATTTGTGAAACTCTTGTTTTCATTTAATGGAGGACTGATTGAGTCAAACCAGGTTTCTGATGGGAACTATAAGTAATACTGGACAAGGAACATATTGATATACTGTAGCTAAAAAAAAACACAGTTGAAACTTAAACAAATAAGTGTCAGACTGTTTGGTGCTCTACTATTGTCAAGAATTTGGCAAATTTGCTTTCAAAAGCCAAAGAATGGAGAGGTGACTTCTGTGTTGCAGACTGCAAAAACAGCTCTTGACTCTGTAACCCCTGTAGCGCGAGCCTCACTGACACTGTTGGCCTTTAATGGACATGAAATGCACTCTATGAATACATGTGACCGCTCCTGTCTGCGTAAGGAGAGAGGCAGGGTCAGGAACCCGTCCTCAGGGAAGCATCCACGCCATAATGCAGCCATGATATTCAGTGACTTCTGTAGCAGAGCCGTTCTCCATGCAGCACATGTATTACGCAACCCACCGGAGACGCCATGTAGGTGTGCAGTGAGGGGAGCGATCTGAGAGCACGGAGCGTGTAATTGGTCGGGTGAAGTGAGGCCAAACCCCGCAGGTCCGCACAGTCTGTGAAAGTCCAAACACAGGGAAACGTAACACGGACGGCTATTTCATACCTAAACAATAACTGCTACAAATGATTTAGTAACTACTACAAATAGTTCAGTAACTATTATAAATTATTCAGTAACTGCTACAAACTTCAGTTACAGATATGGGAGTGACAGTTATTGTCAATGCCTGTCACTTCATTGTGTACCTGTGTGTGTGTGTGTGTGTGTGTGTGTATTCACAGTGTACTTATTGTGTACATATATACAACTTGCCTAATTGTACATACAGTTTACATATACATTTATGTATATATTTTACAATACATATTTTATATTTCTAGATTGTACATTGTACATTTTAGACTGTGCTGTTGGTATAGTATTCTATTGTTGTTGGATTTTTTTGCTTTTTTTTTGCTGCCCTTGACTTTGTACTGTTCACTTTCTGCCATGACAAAGCAAATGTCCCACTTGTGGGACTAAAAAAAGGTTTATCTTATGTTATATACATTCTTTAGTAACTATTATAAATTATTCTGTAACTACTATGAATTATTCAGTAACTACTATCAATTATGTGTACATCTAAAGTATATTAATAAATATTCATACTCACATCGAGTTGCATCTCTAACTCAGCAACTGTGAAGAAACAGCAGTGATCACTTCACCCCAAAATGAGTGTCTCCTTTATTAAATGGCATTCTAATCATATAATCTGTTATTTTACAATGAATGGGAACAATTCTTTTTTTGGCAGGGTTTGTTTGGTAATAGCCTTGAAATGCAATTTTAATCCAAAATAAGAGCGCGCTTGAACTGAATACTGAATTATTATAATTATAATAATTGTAGCTGACACCATGCCAAAATCAAAGCAGATGAATCAGCAGCTTAAGATCGATGCACTTTCCACTCTTAGCACTCTGTTAGGGGTGTGGAGTAAACAGCAGGGCTGAATAATGAAAAGGGTCATTCATATTGATACGATGTCCAGTTCCAGCTCTACAGCCATAGGGGTGTCATCTTCAGCGCACAGAACCTGCACTCAGTCTCCAGCGGCCTAGTTAAAACACCTCCGCCAACACTGGCTCATGCAGCCCTTTGGGCATGGACATGGATCCCTGTGTGTGTGTGAGTGTGTGTATTATGTCCTTACTGGGGACCAAATGTCTCAAAAATGATGGAAAACAAGTGTGTTATTCCCAGTTTACACTGTACAATTTTGTCCTGTTCCCAGACAAAAGATGACAATCATGAAACAATCATGTTGATTTCTTTGGTTGTTGCTCCTAAACGGTGGTCTTACATCGTAACTGTGAGTCACGGCAACCAAAGACACACACCATCATACATCTACACACCTTCACACACACCATCATACACACCTTCACACACACACCATCATACACCTACACACCTTCACACACACCATCATACACCT
>JBBPCY010128935.1:0-16836 GCA_037974405.1 Brachyalestes nurse | reverse complement strand
TTACAAATCTGCTCTTATATAGTATATTATTCTCAAAATAAGATAAAGAAGACTTTTTAGGCTAAAAATAAGATTGCGAGTCTTGGTTAGATCAGGAGTTTTTGCAGTGAAGCAGGATCTGATGTATTTTGTTCTAGAGTGTAATTTGCCTGCTCTGAATTTGCCTTTTAGAATTTTGTCAATCAATAAGTGATCACTCGGATAGTTATTGAACACCAACATCTGCGAAGTGGTCTTTGTGTTTGACTTTGGCCATGTCACTGACCTCTCTCTTCCCATCTATCTATCTCCCTCACCCTCTCTCTCTCTATTTCCCATGATCTTTTGTTCCCTGGTTTAACCTCCATGACCAGGCTATGAAAGGGAAGTGACCAGTGGCCATGTGGAGTGTGTGTGTGTTTGTTAGTGGAGGATGGGAAAAGTGTGTGTGGAGGTGAGATGACAGGATAATGGATGTATGGACAGAAGGATGAGGACTCATCTTTTGTGTTCTGCAGAGGGAGGAGTACCAGGAGTCTACTACATACACACACACACACACACACACACACACACACACACACACACACACACACTCACTCACTTGCGTCCTCACAGTTCATGACTGTACTACAGTCTTAGTCTTAGGTCTTAGGTCTTAGTCTCTGTTTTATGAGGCAACTGGCCAATGCATTAAAAACATTGAGATTTTAAATGATGTGGTTATTTCAGTTGTTTCTTGTTCTACATCTGAGCTATTCATAAAGAGACCTTGAGTTTGAGAAAGCCGCTGTGTAAATTATAAGTATCGTTATTTATATTAATTGTATCATAGCATAGTTTACTGTGATACTGATTATCGTAATGATTGCTCACCACTATGTACATCAGACCTGACCTTTTTTATTATCTTCCTCTTTTCTATAATCCAGATCCCAGGAAGAAATACCACGTCAAGCTCCTGGCCTTCAACTTCATAGGGGAGGGTTACCAGGCCGACCGCACCATCAGTACCCCAGGATGTGTCTGTAAGAACCTCCACACTAATGCTACACTACAACAGGAACCATATTAGACTGATAATGAACACACAATCGTCTCTTAGTCAAGCCTAGCCTTTATGTGTGTTAAGATGTACAGTACTGTGCGAAAGTCTTGACACCTATGCAGATTCTTTAAAGCCATTTTTCTCAGAATGTGATGAAGTTAACATGAATAAATGCAGCAGTTCAGTTCAATGAAGGACTGATTGAGTGGAAGATACTGCAAGTAATACTGGGCTTCCAGTACAGGAACAGTACATAAAATTGTATTGTAACATATTTTTATTCATTCTTGTTAGTTTTAGTTAGTATATTTAAAAATATAAATGTGAAAAAAACAAGTGCCTAAGACTTTTGCACAGCACTGTACATTGCAAACATCCTTTTAAAATGAACTCACTGATAACAGAGTATCACACAGCACAACAAACTGGAAACAAACGTCAATTAATTGTCTACAGCACACAGTCATGGCTTTGTTTCTGTGTGTTGGCGTTCATTTTCCTGATGTACTGTATGTTTGTATCTTTGTGTTAAAGCGGTACGTGATCGTTTGGTGCCCCCACCTCCTCCCCCCCACCACGTGTACGCCCGGACAAACAGTTCCTCCTCCGTCTTTCTACACTGGGCCCGGCCGGCCTTCACCGGCGGCCAAACCGTCAACTACACAGTCCGCTGTAATCCAGTGGGCCTCCAGAACGCCTCGCTGGTGCTCTACTTACAAACGTGAGTATTTCTGACCTCAGAGACAGAAAGGAAAAGTCAGTCTGAAAGAGACACGATTTGGGAAGCAGTCAGAAAGGCAGGGAGCTGAAAATAGAAAACCGAGAGAGATGTAAAATTTGAATTGAACTGATATTTCACTGATTGTGTAAATATATTTCTATAAATAATAATAAGAATAGTAATAAGAAAAACAACAGGACTAGACAGACACAGAGTCACATCACAAAGAGAAAAGATGTGACTTAATGCCTGAATTCTGAAATAGAAGTATTTCTTACATTATTGGCGCTGAATTCCATAATTTAAGTGCAGCAACACTGAAGGCCTTCCATAGAGGCCCTTTATATAAGAGGGAGTGAGGCCTTGAATGGCTTTTAAATCAAGTGTTACCTTAAAACCATATTAGACAGACTTTGGTACATCTTAACTTCAGCTATAGTTAGTCAATATCAGCACATCTTTAATCCACATTTTCACCTCTTGACTTGTTTCCGGGCTGCAGTGGGGACCAGAGTCTGCTTGTCAAAGATCTGGAGGCAAACACTCGGTATGAGTTTGCCGTGCGGTTGCATGTGGACCAGCTCACCAGCCCCTGGAGCCCTGTGGTGTACCAGAGCACTCTGCCAGATGGTAACAACCATCGGTTTATTATTCCTAATTATTATTAGTAGTAGTAGTAGTAGTAATAGTTAGTGCTGGACAGTAGCTTTACACAAATATTAACATTTTATTTGTCATGTCAGTGTTATTTGGTCCATTTTGATGTTGGCAACATGTTACTATACTGATATTTTACAGAATTAATGCAGCTGCTTTAGTAACTTTTATATGAAAAGATAACAAATGAAATCAGACAAGCAACAATCAGCAAATCTACAGAACAATTGTTAGTTACTGTGGTGTTTACTAATTTTATTACTGAGCATGCACCACTACCTAATTACCTAAGTACCTAATTACTGCATTATGCCACAACAGTAATTACCCTTTTAATTACCCAGATCTGGTAGTCGAGGTATTAGCGAAGGAAAGGCTTTTTTTCCACACACAAAAAAACATCAGTGATGAAGTCACTTTGTGTTTACCAGTCTGAGTGGTTTAAGTACGGTCAGAGTTAACTGATCACTGATGATTTTACTGTGCCTGTTGGGCTTTTCAGTCCAGTTTTAGCCGAATTTGGACTGATGCATTTTTTAATTGCAGCTCTGCATTGCAGAGTAGATGCTGACTGGTCCCTCTTTTATCGTCCTCAGCTCCCTCGCTGCCCCCTGCAGGAGTTAAAGTCACTCTGATTGAGGGAGACACAGCGTTGGTGTCATGGAAACCGCCTAACGAGCCCAATATATCTGTGGCACGTTACACCATCCTGTACGCGTCGCGCAAAGCGTGGGTTGCTGGCGAGTGGCAGATCTTGCAGAGAGAAGGTGAGCAGTGTGTGCATACAGTACTGTTCAGAAGTCTTAGGCACCTGTGAAAATAGTATTCAAACACTGTTTAGGTGAGTAGTGAGCGTTTCTTCACAATCATAGTACCATAATAGTACCAAATATACCAAATTATAGTATCAAATAAACTAAATAAAACAGAAAACAATACATACAAATAACATTATACAGTAAATAGTGGTTATTTACAATATATCAGTGTGTTCCTTGTGGAAGTTCAGTATTACTTGTAGTTTCCATCAGAAACTTTTGATTCAGTCAGTCCTTCATTAAATTAAATCAGGAGCTGCTGATGGAGTTTCACAAATCCAAACAACTGGAGGAACCGAGGAGGAATCTGGAACCGAACCTGTGTTCTCCTCACCAGCTCACAGAATATCAACAAGCAAAACAAATCCTGATACTTTGTATTGCTAATGTTAACTTTGCTAGCAGAAAGACACTTTAATTATCACAGAAAATGGCTTGAAACCATTCACGTAGGTGTCTAAGACTTTTGCACAGTACTGTGTATGTGTGCATGAAGGCAGGAAGTCCCTGGTGTGTTAGAAATTTATAACACACAGCACTTAAATATGTAAGGCATCTGGGTTTTTCTGCGTAAAGACCCACTAATCTTTGAGGGATGGTAGTGATTGCTTGTCCACTGAGGCTTCGTAAAGAAAGAGAACATGACTCAGACTGCTCTCTGTAACCACTCTTTATGACTCCTGCTAAAGCTGCTCATTCACTAAACCTCTCTTATAAATCACCGTCTGCAGCACTAAAACATCTTGTAAGCTCCTGTAGACCTTAGCTGTGAGCATGTACTGGCAGATAGGGCTACAAACCGCATGATTTATGATTGCATTCTTTTTGGATGGGAAAATTGTTGTAAATAAAGTGGGGGAGGTGGGTTTACTGAATGGATAGATATAGTACAGTTGGAACTGGTACACGGCAAAAACATTGTCAAAAATAGGCAAAATAAAAACAAAACAAGAAAAGAGGTCATTAAATAAAGCAATAAAGAATAAAGGTTTTCAGCCTATATTATTATTAATTTTTTTTTTGTTTTTTTTTATTGCTGTAATTAATGGCAAATGCTTGCGCTTGTGTTTTTAAGCAATGATTTACCAGTTTTCTCATTTATTTACCCAGGGAGCATCACCATGGCCTTACTGGAGAATCTGCAGCCTGGCAATGTCTACTTGGTGAAAGTGTCTGCATCGAATCAAATGGGAGATGGGCCTTTCTCGCCTGCTGTAGAACTCACTGTTAGCAAGGATGGCCACTCCTCTGGGGCATCTCACTCTCACGGCTCCTCCCATACCACCGGTATGTAAAAAAAAACTGCACAGCACTTCAGAATAGCCTTTCCTTTTCTTAGGTTTCATCTTATTTAAGATTACAGTGATTTATTACAATCCTGGGCATGACTGAGATACACTGAGGAGCAGTTATTACTTGTACTGAATTATTAGGCAAGGCAAGTTTATTTATATAGCACATTATCATACACAGAGGTCATTCAATGTCCTTTACAGAGGTAAAATAGCATAAAATCTTAATAAATAGCATAACAACATAAAAGGCAACATTAATATAAAAAAAATAAAAATAGAGCCTCTGTTTAACTAAAAGTTGTTTTTATTAGTGTCATTACAGAAGCAATCATACTGTTGCTCTTAAGTTTAGTTGTTGTTGGGTTTGTTGTTGTTGTTGGTGGTGGTGTTATTGCTATTATTCTTTTTATAGCAACCACCTAGTACACAATCACAGTTACCATAGCAACCATGGAATCACATTGCTTTTTATCAAAGAAATTCAATCTCGTTAGTTTTCTCTTTATAGCTGAATTTTGGCAGTGTTTCTCATCCTACAGTTTTTAAGATATTGACATTAATATTCAGTGTATTGCACGTCTATGTAGCTTATCAGTCGGATGATCAGGGTATTCGGATGATCAAGTATTTATCATTTAAAGATTCCGTTTTTTGTGGTCGAGTCGCTTCTGTAATATATTAGAGAGCGGGGGGGCGTGTCGCCTTAACACTGTACAGGGGGGAGAATCTCTAAGGGAGGACTGTGTTGTCAGCTCGCTCTGCGGGCTATGGCTGGCAGAAAGAGTCAAATACAGATCAAAAAACACTACACTGCAGAGACACCAGCCTTATAAACAGCCTTAATGATACTAAAGTACATGTCAGTTCTGAAAAGAAAGATGTGTGTCACTGTTTATTGTGGTTTATTAAAAATAATCAGCCTGTGAACGCTTATTTTCGCCCTGCTAGTTAGCTAACAAGCTGCTAGCCAGCTCAGTTACCTAATTTGAGACTGTATCTTAACTTTTCTGGGTGAAAATGTGTTCATATTGAACCTGAAGGACACTACTGTGGTAGTGTGGCAGGTTTAGTTAGCCAGCAAGTTTTGGGCTGATTTTTTTTTCTCTGATTCACCCCTGCGCCCCCTATTTATGTTTGTGCACATCAGAAATAAGCTTCTGTGAACGCTGGAGTACAATCTTGTTTCTCATTTTCTTATTGAAATGCATTCCAACGTTACTTGAGCTTGATGTTACTTTTTCATTCTTTACTTTATATTATATTAGAGAGTATTTGCATATAATTATCTTGCACCTTTTGAGAATATTGCTGTGTAACCACAGCTTGCCTAAAGCAAAGCGTTTGTGTTTGTCTGCTTTACTCATTTTGATTTGCCCTGTTTGTAGGCATGTTTACAGTTTGTGTTGCTAGAGGGTGTGTTCCTAATGTGTGTTGGTGTCTCTACAGTGTTTTCCAATGGCTTTTATCATCTGGACCAGCGGTCAATGATGGGCATCATCGTAGGCGTGTCTATTGCACTTACGTGCATCATCATATGTGCTCTGATCCTGATGTGTCGAGGAAAAGCCAGGTAAGTTCTCATGTAAATATTTTTTCCTTTTATTATTCATTTTATTGGAAGAGCATATATATAAAATCACAATAATGCTAAACTGGAAGTGGGTGCAGTCTAGGGACAAGATCAATAAGAGGAGGCAAGTTTGAAGAGGTGAGTTTTGAGTCTGGATTTGAAAGACTGAAGAGAATGGATGCAGTAGATTTCTTGAAGGGGAATTCCAGAGATGGAGGGGGAAACATAGCTAAAGGGTCTAAACTCCAAATGAGCAAAAGGCACAGTGAGTAGATAGGAAAAGTACTGTCTAGAATGACACTATTAAGTTTGTGAAAGTTGGAAGACACTTTCTTAATTTCAAGAAAGCAATCAGAAAGGGCTAAATCAGGCTTGGTAGATAAGTAAAGCTGGTTGAAATGGAATTTCAAATTTCCTGAAGATTGAAAGAAGGTAAAGAAGATAGATAATGAAAAGATAATGACTAGAGAAGATAGATAATGAATAGTGGGTGTTTGTAGCCTAGTGGGTAAAAATATTACCTCTGAACGCGATGACCACAAAGTTGCAGGTTCAAACCCCCCAACCTTCTACCATTATGTCCTTGAGCAAGACACTTAACCCTCAGTGTCTCCAGGGGGACTGTCCCTGTAACTAATGCTTGTAAGGGCGTCTGCCAGATGCCCCTTTAACTTAGAAGTGGGCCCACAACAGAACCCGGAGGAACACCACTCATGACTGGGGTGGACTATGATCTAAAGCACTTATGCTAAACAAACTGACTAAGATGTGAGAGCTACGAAGCAAACCATATATAAACCAGATAATACCAGTTCAGACCAACAGAGTTCTTTGGTGGACTGTATTAAAGGCTGCAGCCAGATCTAGTAGCATTATTAAGTATTTTTACATAATTCTTTCTTAGTGGTTCAGATTCAGTCATTTCCTCTTAAGTCAATTAATTGGCTGACAACCTGGTAATTCAATGACTGACATGAAGATTTTACTTCGCAGGAAATCGTGCACCAGCAAAATCATCAGGCCGGGAGGAAGTCAAGCCCCGTCCACTGCTGTTCTCAGAGCCAATGAAAATCAAGCTGAAAGTGCCGATGTCATGGTACCCATGATTAGAGATCATTTCATTGATGCAAAGGTAAACACAGGCAGTGAAATCTGCTTATAAGAAAATGGACTTTGAGCAGAAATGTGTTTACAAATGTGTTTTTTTTTTATTCTCAGGGTGGAACGGATTTGATCATAAACAGTTACGGCCCTGTCAGACCCAAAACTGAGAGGAAGAGGGAACAAAAATGGAATTTGTTTTGGAAAGAAGAAAAGGTATGCCGTGGTTCTTAATGAAACACATTTATGTTTGTAAATGTATGTTACCCGTCTACAGTTTTATTCTCACTTTATATTATGTTTTGTATTTTTCTTGTCTCTGTGTGTCGTGGCATAGGCAATTTCCTCCACAATCAAAAGTTTTCTGATTCTGATTTCTCTAATCAGGTAAAGAAAGTCCCTGCCTGCTCTTCCATGTACCAGCCAGGAAATACTTTACTATGTTACTCCGGGGAGTCGCCCGGGGCCTCATCGCTACACCAGCCCTCCTCCCTCCATGCTCTGCTCGGACCACCAGGGGGCGACACTGAGGGTTCACATTCCAGCGAAGGCAGCCACGAGACCGGAGACTCTGGACGCTACTCGCACGACGAAACGGAGTTGACCAACCTGTCGTCGGGCGCAAGCAGTCGTCCCCCATCCCTCAGCAAGGAGTCCGAGGGGAGTCCAGATCACATGTTGAAAGAGTCGTATCACACCGTTGAGCTGGGAGAGATCAGTCAGGAGGACAGGAGCAGTGGTGAAACATATGTTGCTGTAGTCACCCCCTAGTGGTGATCAAAAAAATTCCTGGGCCCTGTCCCAATCCTCCAAACCCTTTTCCTACCTTCCCTCTGCTTTATTGGACTTTTAAGCAGAGGGTCCAGCTGGGCTGCTTTGGTGTTCTTCATTCAGAGCCCCATCTACTTGTGAATGTGTTTTTTTCCCACTTTTTTTTTTTGAAAAAAGAAACCTCACCCACCGTGAATGTTTATGAGAAAGATTGTCCAAACAATGTGAAGTGTGTTTGAGGACGTTATTTAAGAGAGTGTATCACTGGAGAAGGAGAGACTCTCCTTACACTATTAAGCGAAGGCTTCAGCACAAAAGTGACGACATGGCTAACAGTGAACCGAGACTGGCGTTACAGCTTCGGTTCATTCTTAACCACGTCCACATTTGTGGCTGTTTAACTATCATAGACTACAAATATTTAATATCTAATTAAGTTGTGTGGTGGGTTCCCCATCAACATGACAGATGATGCTTCCTGATAGCAATAATGTTGCTCCTGCTTGTTTAGAGTTTGTCTGTCTGTCTGTCTGTCTTTTACTGTTCGTTTGTTTTTCAGTCCTGGGATTGTAAGAGTCACGTTTTTTGTTTAGTTCCACCTCAGCAGTTGATCAGCTCCGCCATGATCAGGTAACGATGTGCTTGAAGTCGTTTTACCCACTTCTTTATTTAAATTTGTTTATCTCCATATATGACCAAAATTCTCAGGTTCTCAGGCTCTCAGGTTTGTCATATAAATGTTTGTGTGAGTGTTTGTTCTCGTGCTCTTACAGTCCCTGTCTCAAACTACCTCGTTTTATTGTGTTAAATAGTGTTATGGCTTTTTCTCGACTCAGGGACGCGCGATTTAGTGAAAAGCCATGTAGACGTTTGAAGGGACATGGTTTGTTTTGACAGGGTATCCTTGTAGAGCTGGGCTGTTTCAGCTAGGCTAATTGCCACTGACCTCTGTTGAATGTGTTTAGTATTTTTCACGTCCCTTTGAATTCTGAGCCTCTCGCCCATGGAAAGGCCTTTCAGTAGGAATTATATGTCAGCAGTAGATCTTTCGTTTCAAAGTTTACTTTAATTCTCTTCATTTTGTAAATGCTGGTACGGGCTCCGTTCAATACAGCAGACCTTAAAGGAATGCATCCTGCCCAAAAATGCTAAAATGATGAGCTAGTCAACTCCCAAATAGCATTTTGCTAAAACACCAGGCCCCACATTGCATTTTGCCTTTTTTTCTATAACACCAGGCCCCACTTTAGCACTTTTGGGCAAACCATTCCATTAAAGGCATTTTAAAAACACAATGGCCTTATGGTGGATTCAGTGAGGAGTCGGAGAAAGAGATTAGTTCGAGTGTGTTTGTGAGAGGATCTTATAACAGTATTTTTTCAGTCCTGGTGACCCAATGCAGTGGATGTTTTTTGTGTTTTTTCTACTTTTGCCAGCACACTGTAGCTCATCAAGCAGTTTTCATGAGCTCAGTTGGGTGTCCGGCATGTTCAGGGGTCCTGTGATTGAGAGCCGCTGCTTTAGAAAACAGAGAGAAGAGTGAAGAATGACTGTTTAAGTGCAAAAAGAAAAAAAAATCAGATGGTTGAAGAGAGGAGTGAACACCAAAAACGAAAACCTTTAACCTCCAAAGATATATATTTTTCTCGACATATATGTACTACTGAGTACGCGTTCTAGTTACTTTCTTGTCTTTTAATATAGTTGACACAATTGTAGAAACATGAGTTTAGCACTTGTCTTTTGAACTTGTTTTAGATGTTTTGTAGATCCCATGACTAAAATGTGCAACGGTGACAGACGCCATCATCCTAAGACTTGTTTGCTACTTCTGTTTGGTTTTTGAGCTTTTTATCGCTGGTCGCTGGGACGCTACCATGAGGACAATGAGTTTTTCTATACAGCAAACCAAAGATGAAAGTCCCAGTGATGAGCAAGGGCCTCTGTTTTACTGCTGGACTGAACTAAGCTGAAATTTCCAAATTTGTCAGATTGTTTTTCTCCCAAATTTAGTTCAGTTCTAACCACTAACCAGGACTCCAACGACCAAATCTGTTACATCAGCTGTCAGAAGCCCATGCTGGCTGTGATGGGGAGAGGGAGGACCACCCTACCCACCCAGAGAGAGAGAGAGAGGACAGTTATACTAAGTGATGGGGGAGAGGGAGGACCAACCCACCCAGAGAGAGAGAGGACAGTTATACTGATTGAAGGAGGGGGGAGAATTATGACAAAACTTTTACTTTTAAGATGAAATTCTGCAAGAGAGAAAAAAATGGTTCACCAAATAATCAGGTGTACACAATGTACCTCCAAATGTAGACGTTTGGTTGCTTCTTTGGTTTTGTGAATGTAAAGACACCAAAAGAAGACTGCAAAACTAAAGGAGCAAATTTCAGACACCAAATATCAGTTATGGAGGGAATCAGACCATCTCTTCTGTCTAGTTCAGTCCAGCCGTGGATCAGAGGTCAAAGATGCTACGTTTTTGCCCTCTTTGAGACACCTTGCGTGTGTATGGTGACCATAAGAGTTGAAATCTGCTTCTTCAGCGACACAAATCAGAACGTCTGGATTTCATGCTCAGAACCAAACAGTGAAGTCGTCAGCCTCCCTCAAAAAAAGATATTCAAGCAACCTGGATGCGTTTGTATTGTAGGTGAAAATTATATAAATGTATATTATATATTAATCAACATCCTTCGTAGCTGAAGTCTTTTCAATCAGAGGAAGCTGACAGACCTTTTTCTTGCATGAACCAGAGAGACACAATCAGATTTTTTACCTTTTCATTTCAAAGCAAACAGCCTTAAACCAAAGAATGTAGTCACCGTTGCACGGACGCCTTTTGTACTCCTACCTTTTGCATGATGTTTTGTAATATTTTGGGAATGATTCTTGGTTAAAAATTCCAGTGTAGGATTTGATTTGCTTGTTAAAGTGTTACACTGTTGATCTGACATCAGTCCATTCAGACAAACCAAAAACAACAAATCGCCACTGTCCGAACAAAACCTCGTATCTTCATTTTCTCATTTTTTTATTTTTATTTATACTTTTTAAAGAATCAGCTGTCTTTAACGCCATTCAAGATCTGAAATGGACCAATGAAACTAGTCAAAAATGACTTTGTGTTACATTATCTTGCATTGAAATTGAATTTTTTTCCTTTTACTTCTGTAGAGTTGCCCTTTTTGACGATACAAGGTTTTGATCCAACAGTGCCGATATAATATGACTGATTTTTTGTTTTTTTTTTACATTTTCTCGCTGGAGGAGAAAAATGATATTGTTGAAGTTTCTGGTTTTTGGGACTTTTTTGGTTTTGTTTCGGTTGTTATCAAATACACTGTGAATCCACCGCAGAAGAAACGTGAATCTGGAATGTGTACCTCTTATGTATGGCATTTTATTCATATTTCTCTTTATTTTATTTTATTTTGGGGGAGTGTGCATTTATTCGTTTACATCAGCAGAGCAAGAAAAAAAACGTCCAGTTTTATGAAAAAAAGAGCAATTTTATGAAGCTTTCAAGCTTGTGTACAAAGTGAATTAACTTCAGAAACCTAAGACTGGGTTGGTTGGTTGCTGCTCGCCTGAGCTCTGTCTGATGTAATGGATTATGCTGAGTTTTGTTTTTTTGTTTCTTTTCCGAGCTTGTTAAAGCAAAGAGATGAACGGAGGGGCCCTCAGTGGCCCTCAGGGGCCCTCAGTGCTCCTCCTGACCTGTAGAGGCTGTGGACCGTTGGCCAGTGGAGCCGTAGCTGGGTCCGTCTGTGGGCCGCATACAATTTTAACTCAGGGGAGCTCTCAGTCGTCCAACTACGGCCCCAGTCAACCCACCACAAGCCTTGAATATGAATGTACCTCTGAGATTATTTTACTTTTCAGTGTTTTGTTATGTGTTTTTTCTATTATCGTCTCTTTTTTTCATCCTATTTTTTCCCAGCATTGTATTTTTTGGCCAGTTTATCTTTTTTGTTCCCTCTCTGTAACATGAATATTCATGCCAAGAAATGTTATGTAGGAAAGAACAAATTAAAAGCCAATAAATATTTTAAATCATGAATGCATAATTGCCACAATAAATGAAAAACAGGTGAAACTAAATGTTGTTTGTCATTTTCATATTCAGATTTGCACACAAGAACAGTTATGCATGCACATATATGCAAATAATTTATTCTCCAGTGTAAATATTCATACGGTTGGTATATAATTTGTATATGTCCTCCTGAGTTCCAGCCTATTCATTTTTGCCCATCTGTGGTGGTCATTTGTTTTTTGAGACTATTCATTTACTAATTAGAGCTTCCCTTTTAATTCCTACCATCCGCTCAAGAGGATGTCCTGGGCTTTCCAGTGATACCACACATGGAGGTGTGACTTGATGTATATTTCTTCTTTCTTTGTGAACAAAATGGCTTGCATAGGAACAAGCACATTTTATGGAAAGGGGGAAAAGTAAGGCAAATATGTAATTATCCCTTTGTGGGTATGATATTGACATATTTTCATGTTTATTAACATGTCAGGAATTGTTTTGTTGTCAGGAGTTTTTAGTGCAGTTTGACAATTTAACTATGTCCTCTGTACTGGACGATTTTAATGATTTTCCATTTTGTTGCAGGATACAGATCTAGGGCTGAATAAAAGTGTCAAAAGCTAAAACAGTCGGAAAATCTGAATTATGTCGCTAATATTCTTTGTGGCTCAGTATAACAAAATAAATCAACAAAATTCTCTGATTTAGTGAGATATTTCATTACATTTCTGTCTTCATCATTATAGATTCTCACCTGTGCTACTTATGCTTTCGAATGTCATGAGGATCGAATGTAACTCCAATTCAGTATTTTCACCCGAACATAGGCAAGAATTTCTTTGAAGACTTGGCAGCATTTACAAATCAACATGAGCTTCAGATTAAAGATGCATGTCTGATTACTACATCACAAGAACAACCCACAAATCTACATGTTTTGGGCCAAAAAAAGTGCCAGTAATAAGCAATACAATGAAAAGAAATAGGTTCTTCAAACTGATAAACTCAGTTGTCAGTGATTTGAATGTGTCAGAGGAAACGAAGTGGAGTGAGTGACTTTCTTTGGAAAGATGTTCTGCTGTCTTATCAAAAAATAAGTCATAAGTAAAGTAAGTTTTCTAAAAGTAAGTTTTATGTTTACAGGAAGTTTGCTGTTCGCTAGTTTAAATCTGAAATGTTGAAGAAGAACTTATTAGCAAAGTATTACAAAACTATAAAAGACAAAGATGTTCAGCTCTTGCATATCATATATCTTCAAATACACTTAGAAAAACGGTGCCATCCTGAAACCCAACAAACGACTAAAAAAGTTAAAAACAAATTGAATTAAATCTCAGGATTCATTAAAATTTTGTATTGTTAAGTATTACTGTTCTTTTCACATTAAAATCACCCCACTGTCCACTACAGTGGACATGCTGTAAAACAAAAATAAAAACTATTTTTAAAAATATAAATTGTAAGATGTTTATTTTACCCTACACGTGTGGGAAATCACAAAAAGAACTAAACTGAAAGACATTTTACCGCAGTTCTCAGGAGGATAAAGAATTCACTATAATTTTGTTTTAGCTGTGGGTGTTTCTTGGCCATTTTGACATAGAAACTTTATTTTTCAAAAGTTAAAAAGTTGATCGTTAACTGGCAAATCTATTTATCTATCTATCTAATCCAAAAGCAAAAGATTGGCCTTTTTGACATTGAAAAGGTTTATCAATAATAATTAAACCAGTAATTATTAAATTAACCAATAACAATTAAATATCTAAGTGTAGCTGTTTTGGGGGAAACACTGGTATCTCCATTCTTGTACCTCAGCCCCTTGTCAGGGATTTTGGCAGAAATCAGAACCAACTGTTAGCCCAGTGTAGCATCGAGGAGTAACACGAGAGAGTAGGTATTCCACACACGTTGCCTGAGAACGCTCTCTTAAAAGAGTGTAGACTCCCACCTGCAATCCGCTTTCTCACACACACACAAAGAATGATAAAGCCCGGAGTACTCACGGTTCTGAAGAAAGCTGGGTCTGGCTGGATGAGGAATCTTGACAGTACCCCACCCTCCAGGAAATCGTCCTGGAGGGTGCTGATGGCGATGTTGTTTGGTATACCAGAGTCGCTGGCACCAACGGACCAACTGTTGGGCCAATAGTACATCAACCTCTGGTTCTTGATGGTCGAACATCGAAGGCTGGAAAACAGCATACCTCAAAAGGACTGAGACCGGTGGCGGAAGAGACTTGGAGGTTATGAGACAACTCAGCCCAAGTGAGGTAGCGGGCCCAATCCGCCACAAAGTATCTCAGAAAGCGTTCCAGTTGTTGGTTGGTCCGTTCCGTCTGACCGTACGTCTGAAGGTGGTATCCGGACGAGAGGCTGCTAGATGAACCGATCAGACGGCAGAAGTCCTGGCAGAACTTGGCTATGAACTGGGGCCCTCTGTCTGAGACAATGTCCCTGGGGAACCCATGCAAATGCACTACATGCTCGATAATCAATTCAGCTGTGTTCTTGGCAGTGGAGAGTCTAGCTAGAGAGACCAGGTGCACAGCCTTGGAGAAATACTGTGGTCCAGATGGTATTTTTCCCGTTTGACTCCGGCAGACCGGTGACAAAATCCAGTGCGATGTGCAACCATGTGATTTAAGGAACAGGGAGAGGTTGTAAGGGTCCAGAAGTTGGTTGATTGGAAGTCTTTGCCCTGACACACACTGAGCAGATCTTAATCTGTTCTGCCATGACAGGTGACCAAAAGGCCCTCTTGATGAAGGAGATGGTTCTTGATGAAGGAGATGTGGGCTTCTCCTTACTAAAGACCCCAGCCAGTCACCTCAAGGGCCTCAGAATCCCCTGAGCATGTCACCGACCTTCACCTTGAGACAAAGCTCTTGACAGTTTGGACCACACTGCAGTATTTTTTGTTTGGTCCAAAAATGAGTGGGTCATGGTGAAGGAGCAAAGGAAATCCAAGTAGAAGTGGAGGAGAGGTGAGTGCAGTGACGTAGAACTGAAGTTTTTCTTGGTGCCGATCAGTAGTGAGGGTCAGGGGTTGGGTTTGATGTGTAATAGGACTGTTGGAGAGGGTCCGACCATCAATGGCTGTGATATTAATAGGCTGGGATAACGCCTCTAGCCCCACATCTAGCTGAGCAGCAAAAGCCTGACTGATAAAGTTCCCCGCAGCACCCAATTCCACAAACGCTGCAGAGACGATCTGTTGGTGGTCCAGCTGGATGTGGGTCTGGATGATAAAACAGGAAACGGAGGGTTGGGTGAATGAAATCACCAACAGACCAGGTGAGAGCCCCCCATTCACCTGGTCTGTCCGTTTCCCGGACGGAGAGGACAGTCGCGATAGCGCCGGTCTCTCTCCTCTGGAGTCAGAGAGGCGTGCCCTAACTGCACAGGTTCCCCACCGGGTCCGGAGCGGTCCACCAAAGGAGATGGAGAACTGACCGACACAGGTTCCACAGGACAGGGTCGAGAAGCTAGCACAAGCCCGTGGAGCAGGAGGTGGACTGGTGCGAGGGGCCGACTTCAGGTGAGAGCTCATAAACGTATGAATTGTCTTAAAGAAAGTGTAATAATTATTTTTGTGTCCAGTTGTGTAAAAATAATATGGCCAGTTTCTTTCCTCTTACAACATCACTTTGGAATGCATATCTGGACGGTCTACAATTTGTATTTAAAAGTAATGAAGCTAGACAGCAATTGAATGATATTGTCATGTTTGCTGCTGGTATAAAGAAGCTAATATACTTGAAGGAATAGCTTAATATGTTTTAATCAGAACAATGGCAGGAAACTACAGACAAAGACGGGTTACAACTCTGGAACTCTGGCCTGATAGTAAAGTTCATATACGCAGATCAGGAACTCTGATGGATCAATTAGAAGTGTACAAGAAAGTCAGTGACATCAGAAGGAGTATAGATCCACGAACAAGATGGTGCACACAAGTCAGGTAGATGGCGCTGGGTACAGTGAGCAAGGTGAACTACATGTAATCTTCACAGTTTGTCGATTGTAATTAATTTGTAATTCATAATGTAAGTTTATCGTTTACATTTGTGTATTATTTTATTCTTTATTTTATTTTCCAGTTATTGCGGAGTCCCAGGAGCAATTCAGCTTTATTTCACTACACATGTAAAATATGTAACTGTATGTGACAAATAAACATCTTGAATCTTTGACGTAAGCAAGTATGGAATCAACAAAGTTAAATTTTACTTCTCAGCTATATAGGCACATAATATTCACACATATACATAAACTTTAAAAAAATACATTTTAAACTAGGAGTAAAAATGTACAATTTAATACAGAGCATTATTAAAATCTGTAAATTGTGCAAATGTTGCATTAGCAGTGAAGTGGAATACTTTGATATGATACTGGAATTGAATTACATGTACATTATAATTGCATTACATGCTTGTTCATATGCTATTTATTTCAAATCAGGACTCATCGGTCTTTCTAGTGGTAAAGAGTGTTTATGAAGACACATGGCCAGTCCCAGTTTCCTCCAAATCCTGGAACCATGAAAAAAATATATATTTTGAATTATTATTAATGCCTTTTCTGAAAGCAGTGTAGTGTATTTGATACCCTTTATGTACAAAAGTATTGCGACACGCCTGTTGTTCAGTTCTGGGCCAAGCCCCTTATTTTTAGTGAAGGACAATCTTAATGCTTCAGCAGACCATAACATTTCAGACAACACCATGCTTTCAACTTTGTGGACACAGTTTTGGGGAAGAACCTTTTCTATTCCAGCATGACTGTGTCCCAGTGCACAAAGCAGCTCCATAAAGACATGGCTGGAG
>JBBPCY010128874.1:0-16847 GCA_037974405.1 Brachyalestes nurse | reverse complement strand
ACATCATCAGACAGAGACTGTGTGATTAATCTCACATTACTGATGTGTGTTTCTGCAGGCTGCTCTCTGGTCAACAGGGAAGGAGTTCAGGATGTAACAGCACACACAGGAGGGTCAGTCCTGCTGCCCTGTTCCTGCACTGAACTAAACTCCACACCTGGAAAACTCACCTGGAAGAAAGACAACAGAAACACCAGTCAACCTGAAGACATAGTCAGAGAGAGTGTTCAGTACAGAAACAGAGTTCAGCTGTTTAACACTCAGTCTCCAGGAAATCTCTCTCTACTCATTTCACACCTGACTGAAGAGGATGGAGGAGATTACATCTGTGATATTCCAGATGCACATACAATAATCAGACTGTCTGTTAAAGGTAAAACACTTATTTTTAATTTTTAAATATGAGTCCGTTTTACAAGTCTTAAAAAGGTTCATGTTTCTACATTTTATGCAGGACCACCACTTAGTATCCCAGCACATAAAGGAGAGTCAGCCACTTACTGTATGACCCACACCCACCCTGTCCATTATGTGAGCCAATCCATCCTGCTTTAGAAATACTAATCAAACAACGACCCAAACCCGACCCAGTCTGTAGAGTCTTTTAAATGCTTTATAACTTACTGGGGCACTGCTTTTACATTTATTGACCTGCCTTGCAACTGCAGATTCCTGATTAGCTGACCGGAACCTGTCTGACCCAAGGGTCAAGTAGCAAGACACACTGGTTGTGGGTTGACCTGCAGATCACTATTGCCTATCCTAAAGCTTTGTTTGCACCCCTGTGAGATTGACCTTAGCTTACTGCACACACATCATGAAACCTTTCTCCCCCTACAGAGACCCCAGCTCCAAAATCTACCACAGTGATCAACACCCCAATCCATCCCACTTCACCTACAGGATCTTCTCAAAGTTAGATGTGTTTTATTGTTCTTCCCAAATACTTTATGGCAGAGTTAGGGATGCTCAGTATATAAGAAAAACTCATTGTGCTGTCTTATTTTTCTTATTCACAAAAACATGTACATATATGCAATTCTTGTTTTTAATTCTTTGCCAAAGATGCATTAGTTCCCATGCATTTCTTCATCCCTATTCTGGTTGTTCTCTTGCTGGGACTTGGAGTGGTGTTCTATTGGAAATTTAAAGGTACGTACACACACACACACAGACACACACACACTAAATGTTTGCGGGACCATTGTTTCATGTTTCTTGTTTCTTGTTTCATTCAACCTGTGTATGGTTTCATTCTGCAGGACAGAAAGGAAAGCAGGTGGAGAGCACAGTGCAAGGAGTGATAAACACAGAACAGGAGACACAAGTGGGTTCACATTTTTAATCCATTATTACCATAATATCCATTAATACCATTATAAACTTACATACACATTTCCCCTACATTATTTTGCCTAAATTTAGATGCTATGAAGTACCAGATACTGTGTTTGTGTGTGTGTGTGTGTGTGTGTGTGTGTGTGTGTGTGTTTGTGTGTATTAACATGTGTGTTCTGCTTGCAGGACCAAGTGTTGTACTCGACAGTAGCTCACAGTAACACAGTCACAAAACCCACAACAATTGACTTCGGAGATAAGACAGAATATGCCACGATCAGACTGAACTAATACCCCACCACATGCATAGTCCTTATTCATTGTCATCAATTTAAAATAACATCTGTCTACAAATCTGCAAATAAATAAAGAATTGAATAATTGAATAACTTATGCTGAAATCGTAAGTTTTTGTTTATGTCATAACACATGTCACATGTTTGTTTATGGCACCACACATCAATACATTCAGTGTTTTTTACTATCAGGACTGTGTATGTATACCAACTCTCAGAATATCTGAGCAGAAAGAAGAAAAGTAGCACACTGAAACATGTCATAGTGTCTGGAAGGGTGGTGGAGGCCTAGTGGGTGAGATACCTGTCTCTGTTTGTATCCTACCTTCAGCAGACCACCACCGGGTTCCTGAGCAAGACCCTTAACCCCAAGTTGCTCCAGGGAGACTGCCCCCTGTAGTTAGGGAATGGAAGTCGCTTTGGATAAAAGGGTCTGCTAAATACCATAAATGTAAATTTACAAAGGTGAGGTTTCACTCACTGGGAACTGCTTGGTACTGGTCAACCTGTGCTAGTTTAAGTCGGTGTTTAGAAGCGTTACAGTACACTTTGTGTCTATAAGTATGCTGTGAAGCATAAGACATCACATTTGGGGTGGATTGGTTTTGGAGTGCCATAATATAAAGCACATAACAATCAGGATTATATTTGTCCTGTTATAGGTCTTTTTGACACTTGCCAGATGAGATCAATGCTAAGGTCTGTGACAAATGGAGAAATGTACTGCAAAAAACAACAACAATGATGATACAAACTAACAACAGGAAGGCCAACAAAGAACAAGATGAACTGTCTGTTTGGACTGAAGATAAATGTCAGTGAGAGTTGATGTTATGATGCTAACAAATTTACCTTTAACCCTCTGGCCCTCCTCGTTTTTACTATCCATTCAGCGCCCTCATGGACACTTTTGGCCAATTGAAACCCATGAAAACTACATTTTTTAATTCCTTGTTATTTACACTGTGTTACGGCTGGGGTCAGGTCTTGTCAGCGGCCACTTGGGGTCGCTGTGGGTCTAAGTTGGGCTATTGTGATTATTTTGGGTTTGGGACTTTTATTACGAAAGGATGGGGTTTTGTTTAATTATGATCAGTTGTGTTATTGGTTTCAGATGTTTTGTGTCATGGTTGAGTGCTTGTGTTTGTTCAATGCTGGTGGGCTTTTGGTTTGAGTGTATTTAGTTGAGTTTTGAGTTCTGGGTTGTCGGTCAACCATCACACTTGCCTTTACTTTCACTAGAAACCGCAGTATATATTTGTTTGGGTTCTCATACCGTTATTTCAGTTTTGGAAAAAATAAAGAACATGAAAGGCAACTACGGCTCCTGGTGCTTTTATGCACGACCTGAGGTCACGGAATGGGGACCAAGACGTGACACACTGTTAAATCATACGATTTAGGTTAAAATGCTATATTCTATATTATAAGTATATTATATACTTTTTTGCTATTTTACTACATAAAGTTTTTACTAACGTCAGTTCTTGTCATATGTATCAAATATCTATTCCTTTGGGTTTTTTTTTTTTTTTAATCTTTTAAATACCAGTTTGTTTGCCTCTATTCTCAATGCTATTGGGGCCAAAAAATGGAACAAATCTGAAATATGTAACAACACTGAATTTTTTTTTTCATGCACAAACATAAAACCAATACCATTAACGTCCTTGAGGTCACACCTATGTCAAAATTGAGTCGTTCATTTGCTCTGTCGGACTGCAGTAAGCCATCACACTTCCCTACTGAAAACTTAGATTATTATATAAATTTGCTCGCTTGGCCAAAAATGGATAAATGATATAATCTGAAAGAAAACACTAAAAACTACTAGTGTTGAGTTAGGAATGAAAGCATTTAACCTAAATTGTACCTAAACTGTGTAAATAACAAGGAAATAAAAAATGTAGTTTTCATGGGTTTCAATTGGCCAAAAGTGTCCATGAGGGAGTGAAGTGTTAGAACTGGATGTATTGAGCATATTATTGATATATTTAAGTTTAAGTTAAAATTTTAAAGATCTGAAATAACTTCAGATCTTTGGGAAGTTTCATTCCATATGCATTAACACGGCTAAAATGGTTAAAAAAAGTGAATGGAGTGAAAATGGAGTGAAGTGGACAAAAATGTCCCACAGGAGGCCCAGAGGGTTAAGGCTGGGAGAAACCACAAAGAATATAAACAATAAATGACACAACAGCAAGAGCAACTCTGCCAAAAATTTCCACTGGTATGCAGTTGTAGGGTCGGCCACAAACCGTGAGGAGAGAATTGTGTCACTAATGCATCAGAAACACTTTCACCAGGGTCAAAAATAATGAAAAACCAAAGCATGCTGCAAGTTACGTGGTAATGCCATTGCAGTAATTGTGGTACAACATGGTTCTTGTATGCCTATGGAAAATTTCTATGGGTGCTTTATTACTTTGAGAAATGAGAGGTGGATGTGGTCAGGGATGTTTGATGCTTTAAACCAACTTTTTTCTTTGACCCAGCCGTTTCAACTTCTTAACTTCTATACTCACTGGACTATATGGGACACACTAGCTGCAAAGTGCAGCATTATAGGAGGCACACACGCAAGAAAAAAGAGGTGCAGGTGTGTATGATTTCTCTTTAGAGTGCCTTTTCTTTTGTTTCTCATTTTCACTCTCTGCTCAGAGATCAAATCCCACTAAATCCCGCTCTGTGTCCACTGCTGTAAATGTGTAGCCTGTACTGCAAAATAATGTGATGCAAAAGAGGAAACACTGTGCATTCCTATGATTCAGACAACACTGTGTCACTCTGTGTGGTTTTGCAAGAGGACTGAAGGGTCTGATGTCTATAAAAGAAATCAGACCCTTCAATCCTCTTTCAAACAGCTGCTCTCAGCTGCATGAAGATTAGAGTGTGTTCAACGCGAGTGCTGTGTGTGTACAGGACTAGTGTAGGGCTGAGTGTGTAGTGGTTAGTGTGCTGTGAAGTCAGTGCTGTTTAATAGTGAGAATGTTGCTGAGCTTATTTTTCCTCTCTTCTTTGCCATTCACATCACTGAAGGTAAGATTGATCTACTTGAGCCCTGCTACATAGCGTTGGTATAACCATGTTATAAATGTATCTTGCCAGATGTGATATGCTGCCATAACATGTCATAGCAGCTATGCTAACAAACAGTGTGTCAGGTTTGTTACTGTCAACTATCATGATAGATACAAGAACATCAGGCTTTATTTAAAATAGCACATTTTTAGTTTGTTACAGCACTGCTGCCCTGCCTGGAGTAGTGCACTTTTACAGTTATAGCATATTATTGTACATTTTTAAGGTAATTTTATATCCTTTTATAAAAATATATTTGATGTTATAGCCTAAAAAGCTTTATTTTCAAGTTAAGATGTTTAATAAATTGCTCCTTGATCAATATTGCTTTTCAGAATTGCCTACAGTATCACATAGAATGGCTTGAGTTTGGACAGTTCACTGCTCCCTCTTTGAACACTTTGGTCTCTAAATGTGTTTAGATCCTAAATCAGGGCCTGATAGAAAAATACCTTGTTTTATTGTGCATAATTAGAAAGACTCTCTTATTGTATGCTTAGAAACCACCTGGAATGAAATGAAAGGGAGTTTCTTTTAAAAGGACAAAGAATACCCGAATCCAGTCACCCCCTTTATGTGCTTAATTGTCATGACACCCTTCACAATCTTGTGGACTGTTTTCCATGGAACTGTACATATGAGCACATGACTTTAGCCAAGCGTTCGTCTATATATCAAGGTAAGGGCCTCAAACATGGAAAATTATTTTTTTGTTTTAAAGCCAGATAAGGTGCATGATCCCTGATAAAAAATAGGGAACAGCAAGTATTGTCATGACACACTAGACGCTACATCACTCTGTGTGGTTATAGCAATATTATTCATCTTCTTATGAAAAATGTAAACAGACAGAAGAGTTTCAGTCAGGTCTGTTCTCCCACAGCTCCTCTGTGCTGCTGGACATCAGAGTGAGTGTAACTCCAGTGAGGAGCTGCTGAGAGAGTCGTGTACTCAGTGTGTGTGTGTTCAGGACTAGTGTAGGGCTGAGTGTGTAGTGGTCAGTGTGCTGGGAGCTCAGTGCTGGTTTACTAGTGAGAATGTTGCTGAATTTTTATCTTCTCTTCATTTTTCTTCACGTCACTGAAGGTGAGTCTGATCTTTCTTTTCTTCTTACTGATGACATGAAAATATTGCCTCAGAGCAGAACCATGTAGCCCCAATAACCCTGTGTCAGAATTTCACATTGAACATTGAACGTACATTAAAAGTTGATCATTTCCTGGAATGTCATGACATTTTGTTCAGACTGTTATATTGTGTGCTTGTGTCCTAGTACAATTTGTGATTAGTTTAAGTGATCTCGATTTTGATGGTCCTGTTTTCAGACTTTATTTATCCAGAGGGAAATTCTTTTGTCCTAAACATGCTCAATTCAACAAGAGGAAATAAAGATGTACAATAAGAGTTAGAAAAGAACAGAACAGTCAAATAGTGCAAATATAATATCTAAATAACTCTAACAAAGTAACAATATATCTATGCCATTTAGTGCAAGTGATTATGAAAAGTGACATAGTGTTTGTGCCATGTATAAAAAGAGAGTAGCAGCATGTGATGAAAACAAACGTTCACTAACATACAGATGAGTAAATAAATCATGTTTAATAAATTGCTCATTGAGCAATATTCCTTTTCAGAATTGCTTGAAGTGCTTGAGTTTGGACAGTTCACTGCTCTCTGTATAAACACTAAATCAGGACCTGATTAAAAAAGATCTTGTTTTATTGTGCATAATTTAAAAGACTCTCTTCTTGTATGCTTAGAAACCACCTGGAATGAAATGAAAGAGAGTTTCTTATAAAAGGACAAAGAATACCTGAATCCAGTCGTCCCCTTTATGTGCTGTAATTGTCATGACACCCTTCACAATCCTCATCTTGTGGACTGTACTCAGTTCTTTATTAATTTTAATCAAGTTTGAGCTAATGTATAAGCATGAAGATCAGCTTTTATAAAGGATAAAAAGAAAGTATGGGCAAAAAAACATCTTCCTACGTTTGGACAAACATTTGGGTTTCTGATATGTACTCTTAAAAATGAGTGCACCAGAAATGGTGCCATTTTTTCTCTAAAAGAGTATGTTTGTTGATGAGATGTGTGAGTGAGAGAACCTGAAAGTGTAAAGAACCTCAACATACTGGATAAGGTTCTCAGAAGAACCTTTAAATTGATGAAGGGCCTTTACATTCTGTGAGAGACGTATTGATGCAGATCACTGAATGTTTGTATACCACATTACTTAATCAAAGTACTACAGTGAGTACATTTGTATTTACATTTGGTTACTATTGTGACTTTCTCTGCATTTGATGTCATATCCTTAATTTCACCAGACATTCTGACGCACATCGTTTCTAATGAAGTCTAAATCACCAGAGACAGTCACGTAATATTCAAGTTGGGGTTTTTAATGTTGTAATGCCAGACACCTGTTTGCTGCTCAGCTCCTCTCAGCACTTTAGGTCTTAGTATACAGTGACTGTTGTACAATGATGTTTTTCATCAGAAATGTCATCTAAACACTGCAACAAGCATCAAACTGCATTCACTTCTTTCACTTTTGCACTGTGGTGAACACTGAGACAGTGTGCTAGTATGTAACAGTCTCTCGGTGAAAAGAAAGGGATTGAGATCTGAATGATATTTTACTATTAAAATACTCATTTGAAGAACATGAAATTAGATATTGCAGGACCTAGAAATAAGAGGCTGTTTTTGCATCAGGTGATCAGTGGACTGATAAAAGTAGCCAGAAAAATGAGGTGGTAACAGAAAAATGCAGGTTTACACTACGCATGCACTGTGAAAATGTGCAATTTGATCATGTGTGGGAACACACTGTAGTGAGAAACAGAAGTGTAATCTGACCAAAGTATACAGATATGATCCAGACATGGAGCTCTTGTTAACACAAAGCGTAAACCAAAGTTCTTTCTGGCTTGTGTCATAGATTTTGAAAAACTGGGGACTTTTTGAGGAAGTGAGTGGCTAAAGTGTTGGAATCATCCTCATGTTGACATCTGGGGTGATGTAAGCATGAGGCTTAAAGTTATCTTATAAAAAGTCTGTGTTCAGAAGCAGTATCACCATGTAGCCAACAGTGCATCACTGAAGACTAGCAGAAATGGAAGTCATGGTGGAGGGGACAAGAATAGCAAAGGAGGTGCTTTCCAGGTCATGCAAAAATAAGCTTCCCATCTCCTTTTCAGCTTATTCACAGAGAAGAGCCGCAACTGGTAGGAGCTAGTAGGAGATGAAGCTTTTTCTTCTTCTCATGGTGGTCCACCATGCTGTGGGTAAGTCTTTGTAGATTCTGAATATTGAGTGAAATTGTAATGTCTCATTGGCTTTGAATTGACCTTGGACTAAATGGATTTTAATCAAAGGCAGCCCATATTTTCTCAACGTATGATCACAATGTTGTTTTTGCTTGTTCTGACAGGTTGCACTCTGGTCAACAATGGGAAGACACATAACATGATTGGATTTTTGGGAAAGTCTGTTCTCCTGCCCTGCTACTGTGCTGATTCACAGGATGAACCAACAAGTCCCAAATGGAGCTTCAGGTCAGAAGCTGACCCCCTATCACACTCAACAAAACCAAATATGCAGATCATAAACTATAATGGCAGAGTGCAACGGTCAAACTATCCAGGAAATTTTTCTCTGCACATATCAGACCTGACCAAAGAGGACCAGGGTGTATATATGTGTCTCTTCAGTACGTTCAACTACACCTACACCTACATACGGCTCACCGGTAAATTTTTACTTTATTATGATTTCTATAAGATTTTTGCTTATGTTTTCTAATCATATGAACATGACTTTGTTGGTTTTAGAAAGGTTTGTGTTATTTTTAGAGTTGGAACATCTGTGTGCAGAAACCTAAACCTAACCACCGCAAAAACGATCTCTAAATAATTTGGTAAATTAAAGTAATTTGAATTTGTCCAGGTGTATTCCCTTACATCACAGTAAAGTATAATTATAAAACAAAATATATTGCTTTAGAATATCCTTTTTGAACAATATAAAAAAATCTATCTATCTATCATCTATCTATCTATATATATATATTAGACATTTTTTCATAAAGAGAAATGAAATATATTATACATAATGTTTAACATAATGTATATTACACATAATGTTACACACATACTGTATATACATATATATTGCATTTATTCTTTCAATCTTCTAGTGAGAAGTGAACCAGTGAGTAGTTCTTCATCTGTCTCACCTGGGAACGGTAAATGAAAATATTTAACTTTTTGCTTATCATCACAAATACACCCACATTATCAGAACAGCACAATAACTAAGGGTTTAGGATCATTAGCTATCCAACCTAGCTGGTCACATTCAGCCAGCATTGCTTTTTCCAGTCAATAAGTAGATCCATTTTCAGAAAAAGTGTCTCATTTTCACAAGGCATATATTATATGTGTTTTTACAGACTGCAGTCTGGAAAGAAATGAGCAGACAGACTACCTGACAGCACGCATTGGAGAATCAGCCATGCTGGCCTGCTCCTGCACTGACCTTCACGTCAGACCCGAGGCACTTACCTGGAAGAAAGACAAAATAAACGGACAAACATGGAAAGCTATACCCATTGAGAGTGGTCAGTACAGAAAAAGAGTCCAGCTGTTTAACACTCACTCTCCAGGAAATCTCTCTCTACTCATTTCACACCTGACTGAAGAGGATGGAGGAGATTACATGTGTTTCCTGACGAAAACTCAGTACAGATACACAAGACTTACTGTCATTAAAGGTAATTTCTTGTTTTACTTTGAAGATATGACCAGCAAAACTCAAATGAGAGCACAGAGATGGACAAAGATATGTAAAGACCTCTCACTCTTTGGTTGTTCTTGTAGGTGTTTCTGAGAGTGTGGCATACTTCCCCTTTGCTGCTGTAGTTGCAGTCATTCTACACATTATTGTGATTGTGTATTACATCAAGAAACCCAGAGGTACGGACAACCAGGCCTGTGTGCAGGCAGTGGCTTGAGATGAAACTTTTTTTGGCACATGCTCTATAGATGAAGGTGAAAGTAATTTTGAAGGTCCAGTGTGATGTGCTTGCATGGACTGGGGATTCACCTTAAGTCTACTGCATTTAGGGCACTGGGCTTATCCACTATGCTACATCTCCTACTTGGTGTGCACAATAAAGGGCATTGTAACTGAAACTTATTTTAATTTACAGAATATGCGGACATTCTAATTGAGTACACACATAAACATAATTTACACTGAGGACACTGGGCCAATTTTTGTCATGGTCCATGTTATCCACACCACTTTTTTGCTTTGATAAATTTGGTAAATCTTGGTAAATCTTGCAATTAAGGGAAAGTCTTGAACAAAGGTCTAGAGCAACCGGACAGATACTGTGAGGTTGAGGTAGAGTTTACATGTTGTTGATCAGGACCCCACAGCACTGTTTGACATAAAGCAATAAACTGTTTTCACATTCAGGTTAAAGCAAGCTGATTAACTGCCCATGATGAACTAAACCAAGCTTTCATTATTTCCTTCAGTCAGTGTACAGATGAATGCTTTCTCAATCATCTCTGTCCAATTGTGCTGTTTTTTCCAGCCTCAGAGCCTGCCACAGTTTACTACAGCAATGCTAATGAAGTTGCAGTGGTGACTTTTCATCATCAACAGACCAGCTAGAGGCTACAAACCACATCAATTTATTACAGTTCAGATCTACAGATCAAGTTCTGACCTCCACACCTGATCATCAAACCAGTTGCTGACCTACAGACCTGAACATCCAAGTGACTGACCTACACAGTAGATCAACCTGAGAGTTGTCTGAACACACACTTTAGTAAAAAGATTAAAATTACTTATTCCAAATTTCATAACAAGGTCAAGGTTAGAAATTTGTTCAAATTCAAAAGATGACCAAGAAACAGAATCTTGAATAGTGTTTCCTCATTTGTCTTTTTTTTTCAAAGTTCTAAAACTTTGTTTAATTTAATTTATGGATTTAAAGAAAAATACTACGTTTCAGTTTTTTTCTCAGATGTCTGACTTCTTCACTGTAGATCTATAATGCAAACCCGTGACTGGTAGAATAACATTGTTTTAATAAAAGTGTATTAATCAAAATCTGACAGCTACCATCACCCTCTCTATGTCTACACATTTCCTGAAGTGCTATTTTAGAATCTTGCAGCTACAGTGAAAGTATATACTTCTCCTTTTGTAGAAAAGTACAGGGCACATACAGAGACAGAGACAGAGACAGAGAGACAGATTTGCAGCCTAACTAAAGTAAAGAGCCCTCGCCAGGGCCAGGGTCTATGCGTGGAGGCGGGGATTGTGTGTGGGGCGGGGTTTGGTTGGGGGCGGAGTTGCTGCGTGCATAAAAAGTCTCGTCCTTTTAGGACGAGATCGATAGGAGAATACACACACTACTGAAAATCCATGTTTTGCCAACTCACTGCATGCAAGTGAAGTGAATCATCAGGGCATACAGGCTGCTCAGTCGATTAAGTGGAGTGGATTCTTTAGAGAAAGATTCAAGATTCAACAGCGCTGGGTGAACTAATTATTTATGTAAAATGTGGGGGGGTCCAAACGAATAATTATGAAATGTGAGGGAGACATGTCCCCTTCAGATTGAACGCCGGTGACACCCATGGCACTTGCAACATACAAATGCTTGTAGAAATGCATACTGAGACAATCAGCTAACATCTGCCTTTTAGAAAAGTAGCTTGTGGAGAAGACCACAAAAACCTGACATGATTTACAGGCCTGATTATAATAAGTGTCTAGTGAATTTAGTGGGTACATCAGTGTGGATTATGATGTGGCCTTCACTGTTAAGGGCTCTCTCTGATTTTCACTCACTCCTTTTCTCTTTTTCTCACTTCCTTCTTATCTCTTTTTTGAATGACACTCCCTGTTTCCACAAACACACAGTTCCCTTTACTCAGTAAAAATGAAAGACTGGTGAAAAACACTGACAGCAAGTTTGATATAATACTTTTCCAAATTGAAATAGCCTGTGGAAATTAAGAGAACCTCCATTAAAATGTTTTCGGGGGATAAAAGGGATGGGGGAGGGGCAAATAAAACAAAGCAAAATATGTGTTTGTGTGTGTGGGCAGAGCTTGGAGAAGCCATACTAAAGTATCTGGGGGGAGGGGTGGCATTCACAAGGGGTTTAACAGCTTTAAACCCAAGTAACTGCTCATTTAACCAATGTGCATCACTCCAGGGCCCCCCTAAATTTAACTTTCAATGCTTTTGATGGGTCTTAGCTGTCTTGTACCCCAGAAACCCTCGTATTTCACCACTTGCAATTAGCAGGTGTTAGCAAAGGTTTTTTTAGCAAGGGGGTGTTAAGGGGTGTCTGTGCCGGCGTCTATTGGGGGTTCTCCACTGACTGGTAGCAGCTCGGTTGGATTCAGTTCGGTTCTACTCTGTTCAGTTTGTTTTCGGACCTACAGTTTCCCACTACGATTAAAGTATTGCCTTCATGTAACTGGGTGCTATAGCGACCCAACATTCTGAAAAGCATCTCACTTTGAACATTCTAGCACGAGCGGCTCGCTCTAGCGAAAGAAGCCATGAGACGAGAGACCTCTTGGAAAACTCTCTCATTCCTGGTTGCCCCATCTAGCTCCCTTTGAATCTTGTTATCCGCAATTAATGACAGAAATGTGCTGGTCTCTTCATTCGACCAAGGCACAGCCTTCCGTTCTTGCATAATTAATACGTTTTCCGATGCTAACACTCACTGCCATAAAGCTGAGGCAGAGAAAGTAGTATCCTGAGGTGCTTTAAAAATGGCACGCGGCTTGTCTGGGTTTAGTCATCAACACTGACGTAACAGTCAATAGCGACTAGTAACCTCCAATATGTACACGTCATCATTTATGTCATCACATATGTCTCTGCATGGTTCCAGGGGGGAAGGTGTTCGTGTTGGGGTCTGTGCCTTGCCGTGGTTCCAGAGGTGTGTGGGGTTATGCGCGCAGTATGAAGTCACAAATTACGTACGCATTTGCGCTGTGAAGACTGGAAACTTGTGCACACTTTGTGTACCACTTTTTTGCGGCAATATATATACAGTATAAATAGCGTTTTAGCTAAATTATCAAGATAAATATAATTTACCAATTTTGTAACAAATATGAACGTAAATTCAGCTACATTTCCATATAAAATGTAACTGTAAATATAGAAAGTGCGTCTTGAAATGATAAAATACACTGAACTTACAGGTGGGAGGTTTGAAAGTAGCCAATCCGACGTAGAGAGAGAGAGAGAGAGCACGCAGGCAGTCACACACACACACACACACACTCTGTCTCTCAGTTATTTAGTATTAGTAAGCTGTGCCCTGTCTAAAAATGTGGGTAGAGCGAGTTATTTCTTTTGTGTATGAGTCTTTGTTTTGGCTTGCTGCAAGATGATAATGCTAAATGCTAATGTTAACCATTTTTAAGCATTTTCCTCCGGGTTTTAATAGTTTTCTGATTCTGATTATTTATTTGTCCTTGCTGCTGCCATTTGAAGCATGTGTGGGTCTCCAGACCAGAATCTCCCACATGGGCCATCTCAGTGTTTCTCTTGTTTTAAGCCCTGCATTTTTATTACTGTAAATTAAATTAAAAGAGGCGAATATGGGTTTACCATTACATTTTCTGTAGGGGTAATGCATTACACTGAAATGCATTAAAATGAAATTAAAGTGTTCTGGGAGCATATTTGGGTATTTATAAAGAAGTGTTTTGTTTTTTGATGCAATTGTATGGTGTGAGTTGCATGAGATATCATTTTCACACAGAAAAGCAAACAGAAATCACAGTTTCATGCAATGTGTTTGGTCACTCCACCAGTTCAACAAATTAACAGCTCATTCTCACTATGTCAAATAAGCTGTTGTTATATATTTTCATGCTGTATTTTTATGATAATTATATATTTTATTTTATTTCATTTTACATTTTAATGGGCTGTGTGTATATTAAACCTTTAAATGAAAATGAATGTTGATATAACTATTATGGATGCAGGAGATAAAAGCATGTGTTCAAGCAGCTTTTAGCATTAGTTCACAAGTTAAGTCAAAAGGTTAAACAATGAGTAGCTTTGACAAAGTCACTTCTGGTCTCTGTCATTGCAGATACTGATACAATGAAGAACTACTAACCTTAAAGTCAATCAGGGGGTTTCATGTTTCATCTTTCATTATTATTTATTTATTTATTTATTTTTGTCCATCGATGCAGGAAAATCACTCGGTAGCTAAGAAGTTTGCATGATAAACCCTGATAGTTTGCATGCACTTACAACTGTACAGTTGGTTAAGCAATAGTTATCTGTGTTTATCCTGCTTTAACTCTCTGAGACAAAAATCAATGAAACAAATGGAGTAGTAGTTAAGGATGGTTAATCTAGGTCATCTTATGTTAAACTGCTTTTCGTTTTATATCCACAGCAAAGATTTCAATGTCATGTCGTTTTGTACATTTTGGTGCAATGTTGCTTTATCATAGAATATTTTACGTACATTTAAAATGTCATGCTCTGAAAAAGTAAAAAATCCACCCAGGACCTGCTGTAACAAATGACACATTCCAAATAAAGTGAGTCCATTTGGCCCTTTAGGGCCCTCATCTCCCAGAAGCCTTTGCTGCCTCCTGAGATTCAGCATGTTTCTGACCTGAGTCAACACGGCAGAGATAAATTTACTGCCAAAGGTCCATTCATGTGAGGAAAATGAATGGCCCTCGCTCGTGTTTTCAGACAAAACTAATTTTCTTCACCCCTGTAATAAACTGCATGCTACTGTGGCCTTGCTGGAAGCTTGCCTGTCAGAGCTGGGACTGGTTACCTCATTTGTCTTGACAAATGGATTTGTTCAATAACAGCCTGCCTCTTTAACCCAAAGGTAACAAGTGGCATGATCTGCGATGCTCCTTATGCTAATATAGAGTAGCCCTGTCGTGTTTGATTGCTTGCTCCGCTCATTAACTCAGTCCCTCTACGCCTGGAGTGAATCTTCAGCCTAACGCTCCAATGACTCCCCAATTACACCGCATTAATCACACCGGGGAGATAGCCGTCTGGTCGAAGTCCAGCAGGAATGGGCCGGAAGGGCTGAGCATTCTTTCTGAACACGTTGAGAAGGTGATTTGCTCAATTCTATTCAAGATCACACAGTGACCCCTGCTGCTCAGGTCCAATATTGGAATCTCAGATTTTTAAGGACCAAATAAAAGCCAGGGAAACTCTTTCTGAGTGACTGTTCACAAAAACAAAAAAATTCATTTAAAAAAGTTTAATTTGATTGTTTGGAATGGGTCACTGAAACCTTACCCAGATAGTGAAGCTCCCACTGAATGAGTATGAATGAGTATGACTGAATCAGATAAATAACAATGATTGGACTTTCAACTCCTTCACCTTAATTTAATGCACCTCATCCAGGTAATGAAGACCCTTCAGGGGTCCTGAATATTACAGCCAGGTGTGTTGAAACTCCCGAAGGTGATCATTTTATAGAACTAGGATTGGGCATCCATCATGACTCCTTTTGGCCCTTTTTAAGAATTTAAAGAGGATTCTTGCATTATCAGAATTAGATGTGTGATAGACAAGATAGCAAAGTGCTGATGTGAAACATAAAACTATAGATGACTTATAATTGCATCTGGTGCTGTGGTTGTTTGGGTACAGTCCCACCTCTGAACATGACAGAACAAAAGTATCTGGTGTACTCCTCTTTTCTATTTCAGTCACTTTTACACCATACATTATGGTCTGCATCATTTTTCTTTTCAAGAAAATCTTTTTTATCTTTTGATTTTCATCCTGTGCTGCCGAAACTCTAGCAGGACTTGCCAGAGCATGAGAATAACATAATGTTGCTATAATCGAGGAAATCCAGTGAATATTAACAGATCAACTACCTGATCATGTGAAAATGTCCACCAATTTAAGTGATATTGCCATAATAAGGGCCACTAAAGACCACTTACATCAAAGTTTTACCAAAGTCTAAGGCTATATATATTTGCCCTTCATATTTCATTATCATCTTGATAGTTTTAGTTCAGTCTGGATCACCTCTTTAGAATCTGCATTTCACTAAGAAAGTTAAAATGCAGGTTCTAAACTCATTCCACTGCTTGTTGTTTTTGCTGGACCTGTGAGAGTCAATACCTCTTTTTGACTCACTTCCTGAATAAAAATGGATCTAATCTAATAGATCTTCTCCTACTGCGGCAAACAAAAAGCAAACAACGCATTTAAAACTCAAACAGCATTCTTTAGTGCATGTGGTTTTTTTTTTATCCCAAATGTATCTATTATGGTGTGCCAGTCCTGGTGCTGTTCCACATTCAAAACTCTGCTGATAGATCAGCGCCTCCAGCCTTGTGCTGCCTGTGTGTGTGACGCCCACCAAAGATAGATGGGTTTCACTCTCTGCCTCTTATTAATCTCTCTGTCATGCAGTATCGATCCCATTCTTGCAGTCACAGCTATGAATAAATTACAAGACACTGACAAACAGTTTGCTGCCGGGACAGACATACGAGTGGATGGATGGATACATGGCCCTGAGGCAGGAAGGAGTGCAAAAAAGTGCCATTTCAATTCTGCCGCTACAGCAAAGCAGGGAGCGAGAGAGAGAGAGAGAGAGAGAGAGAGAGAGAGCGAGAGAGAGAACTAATTAAATGATAAAAGTAAAAGTCTTTGTATCTGAGCTTAACCTATGTGTTTTGACAAATAAGAAATCATATTCTTAATTAAGCAGTTGCCCTTTTTACATAAAATCCAAAAAAAATTAAAAACTTTTTGTTCTATGATTTCTGAAATATTCCATGTTTGTTGAAAGCTTGATTTAACATTTTTAAAAAGTAGGCAAGGCGAAACTCCTGTTAGAAGACTAGACTTTTAACATTAATGCACCTACCACTGTAACTATCCAAATGGGAGAGTGAACAGTGTGCGTGTGTATGTGGGTGTGTGTGTGTGTGTGTGTGTGTGTGTGTGTGTGTGTGTGTTTTATATATGTTTATGGTCCCATATATATGGTGTCTATAATAAGTGTTTAATATATTTACAAAATGTGTAACTACT
>JBBPCY010128849.1:0-16849 GCA_037974405.1 Brachyalestes nurse | reverse complement strand
CGGGTGTTGTGTGTGATGTAAGTGTTCTGGAGTGTGTGCGGGTGTTGTGTGTGATGTAAGTGTTCTGGAGTGTGTGCGGGTGTTGTGTGTGATGTAAGTGTTCTGGAGTGTGTGCGGGTGTTGTGTGTGATGTAAGTGTTCTGGAGTGTGTGCGGGTGTTGTGTGTGATGTAAGTGTTCTGGAGTGTGTGCAGGTTGGGGTTATGGTGCTTGAAGGCCCTTCCTCCTCTGGGTGTAATAAAAGCATGGCTGACTGATATGCTCTAAAGTTTGAGTTAAAGTTTAAAGGATTTAACAGACAGTTTTATCTCCAGTGTCACTTCTGCAGCGCAGAAACAGCGCTGGACGTCAATCAGCTGCTCGAGACCCAAAAGGTAGGAAAGGTTCTGTATTTGTGAGGGTTTTTGGCTTGAGGGTGAAAGAAATAAACAGACCGTCAGAACACACATCAGGTCTAATAATTCATACGGCCATCAGACTCTCAATCAGACCCGCATACTCTGTGGGATCCGTCTGACGACTCTACGTCCTGATCTTTAGCATTCAGAGACCATACGGAGTGTGTGTGTGTGTGTGTGGTCTAACAGACAGTCTCACACACACAGAACACTGGTTTTCTGTGCGGAGCTGCAGGTTACTGTGGAGATCTGAGAACACACTCCGTCTCTCAGCGTGAGAAAATGTGCTCTCTTGTGTGGTGGGCTTTAATTCGGTTTGGCTGCAGCTTTCTCCCACACACACACACACACACACACACACACACACACACACTGTAGGGATTTGTCATCCCTGTTCAGAAAGAACTCTGTCATTTCCACACAGATTTAAATCCATATACTCGTACTTTAAAACTACAACACACTTTCGCTATACATAATAAATTATTCAGTATCCACCATTAATTATTCAGAATCTATTGTGAATTATTCAGTATCCACTATGAATTATTTAGTATCTACTATGAATTATTTAGAATCTACCACAAATTATTCAGTATCAACTATAAATTATTCAGTGTCTATTATGTGTTATTTAATATCAGATATAAAATTATTCAGTATCAACTTTGAATTATTCAGTGGCTCTTATGAATTGTTCAGTATCCACTTTGAATGTTTCAGTACACCACAATAAATTATTCAGGATCTGCTTTGAATTTTTCAGTACACCACAATAAAATATGGGTTAAATGCAGAGAAAGAATTTCATACGGTGTGCTGTTTTATCTTCCTTTAAATATAATTTTAAGATCAATGTTGTTGATGAATGTTGTTAACTAATGTAAATGTTAACACTTTGGGTAAATGCATCAGTTGATTGATGTATTAAATTGTGTCCAAGGTAGTTGTGAACCTCCAGAGCTTACGGGGGCCCATGGCCACTGCTTGTGCATAGGGCCCAGAATTTGGTGCTACGCCCCTGCTGTGGTCTGTTCACTCGTGTTAATAAATAAATTTGTTAGATGTTTCTGGTCAGAGTAATAATGTTACAGCTGAATGCTGAGTCTTGCCACTTTATTGTGTAAATTGGTGTGTTATTTAACCTGGGCTCCTTTGTGAACAAAACATAACACAACAACCTGCTTAATTGTGTGTTCAGTTTGCGTTCAGTGTGTGCGTTCAGAGAATTTCAGTGTTCAGTATGTGTTTAGTGTGGGTTCTGTGTGTGCATTCAGTGTGTGTTCAGAGAGTTTCAGTGTTCAGTATGTGTTCAGTGTGGGTTCTGTGTGTGCATTCAGTGTGTGTTCAGAGTGTTTCAGTGTTCAGTATGTGTTCAGTGTGTGTTCTGTGTGTGCGTCCAGTGTGTGTTCAGAGAGTTTCAGTGTTCAGTGTGGGTTCTGTGTGTGCATTCAGTGTGTGTTCAGAGTGTTTCAGTGTTCAGTGTGGGTTCTGTGTGTGTGTTCAGTGTGTGTTCAGAGTTCAGTATGTGTTCCGTGTGGGCTCTGTGTGTGCGTTCAGTGTGTGTGTTCAGTATGTGCTCGGTGTATGTTTGATGCATGCTTAGTGTGCGTTCATTGTGTGTTTAGTGTGTCTTTTCAGATTGTTTTCAGTGTGTTCCCTGTGTGTTCAGAGGGGGTTGGTGTGTGTTCAGAGTGGGTTCAGTCTGCGCTGAGTGTGTTTGGTGTGTGTTCAGCGTGCATTCAGAGTGTGTTTACAGTGTGTTAAGTGTTAGTATTCAGAGTAGGCTCAAAGGGTGTTCAGTGTGTGTTGCGAGTGGGTTTGGTGTGTGTTAAGTGTGTGTGTTTAGTGTGGCTTCAGTGTGGTTTTAGTCTGTGTTGAGTGTGGGTTCATTGTGTGTCCAGTGTGAGTTCATTGTGTGTCCAGTGTGAGTTCATTGTGTGTTCAGTGTGGGTTCAATTTGTGTTTAGTGCGTGTTCACTGTGGGTTCAGTGCATGTTCGGCATATTCAGTGTGAGTTCAGTGTGTGTTCAGTGTGTGTTCAGTGTGTTCAGCTCAGTGTGTGTTCAGCATAGTTTCACTGTATTCAGTGTGTCCTGTTCAGAGTGTATTTGATGTGTGTGATTCTGGGTTTGATGCATTTAATTTGTGTAATAAATGAGATTTTTTGCTCTGATCATTATTATTGTTTATGAGTGTCCCTTTTTAACAGTAACTCTCCTCTGTCCTGAACTTCATGAGAGTGTGTGTGTGTTTGATGCTCATTAGAATTGTTCAGTAAATGTCACTGCTGTGCTTGAGACACCGTAAACATTTTGATGCTTATAGTCCTTCTCACTGAACGGGACCTGTGGCTCGGCTGTGTGTGTGTGTGTGTGTGTGTGTGTGTATCACAGCATTTCTCTGAAGCTTAAATGTCAAAACACACCAGGACAAGTGTTTTAAAGATTTGTTTTGCTTTAATCTAAACCACACTGACTGTGCATGTCAGGGTGGCTGGTGGTCTAGTGGTTAGAAAGTTGGTGGGTTCTAATTCAAGGACTGCTCATGGCACCACTAAGGTACCCTTGAGCAAGATATCATCCCCACACACTGCTTTCCTGGATGCTGCATTCCTGGCTGGCAGTGCTTCACTTGGTGAGTGGGTTAAATGCAGAGAATGATTTTGTGCTGTTCCTACTGTGTGCTGTGCTGTGCTGTGTTAACGTATGACAAATGGAGTCTTTACACTTACATTTATACCCCCAGCCACTACTGGTAACCCCTCCTCTGTACCTGTGTGTGTGTGTGTGGGTATGTGTGTGGGTGGGTGTTTATGTATGTGTGTGTGTATATGTTTAATGTGTGTGTGTTTCAGGATGGTGCAGAAGTCGGTGGTGTTGGGGCTGTTGATGCTCCTGCTGGCCGCTGTTGGGACATTTGTTGGTGTTTTTTTTGGTGTCGGTGTCCAAAAGTCTGATGGTTTGTTCACACGAGCAGCAGCAGCTGCAGACGCTGGAAGCTGTTCAGAGATCAGCAGGTCAGAGATCACCTTATCACACCCCCACACACACACACACACACACACACACACACACACACACACACACTTTTGCTGTAACACAGTAATGTAAGGCATTACAGAAAAAAAACTGGTAATATTTTACTCAGTACAAATGTCAGTAACACGCGTTACAATGCATTTTTAACCCGGAATGAAGTGGTGTTTTTTTCTTCTTCATACTGTAGTGTCATCAGAGCGGTTGGAAGGGATGACACATTTATGCCGTAAACTACTGTTTATTATTAACAGATTAAAAGTAATGCAATAGTAGTGTAATGCCTTACATTTTAAATACAGTAATATTGTAATGTAACAAATTACTTTGAAATGACAGTAACAAGTAATAAATAATGCATTACAGTTTTGAAGTAATTTGCCCAATACTGCTGAGGAATAGAGGAGTATAAACCCCCGCCACCCCAGTGCTGGATTGTGGAGTACCTGATCTCAGTAATGCTTTCATACAATTAAATCCTCACAGTAATGTCCCAACATCGGTACCTGACCTCAGTAATGCTCTCATACAATCAAATCCTCAAAGCAGTGTTCTAGTCTTCCCAGAAGAGCGAAGGCTATTTCTGCAGCTAAGAACAGACAGCCCTTATTAATTCCCTCAGTTTCAGAATATAAAGCCATACACAGACAGATATAGTCACAAATTAATACACACAGCATGAAAAACTGCAAAGAGATCTGTTAAAGAAGAATTTCACCAATCATAGCCCCTGTTCAACTGGTGAATGGAACCAGACATCTGATTTTAAAATCTCCTCACAGAAAGTTATTCCAGTAAATAGTTTTGGTTGCACAACCTGATGCCTGAGATGTTGTTCTAGCAGAGTTTTGAGAAGCTTTTGGTCCTAAAATGAAACCCTTTCATGGTAGAGGGATGCATGCAGAGGGCCGTGGGGCAAAAGAGTCCCCAAAGAAAAGTGATTTAGTTCAGTTTCTCCACTATTTTACTATAATCAACATCCATATAAACACTGAGAGACACATGGAGCTTCACTGGGGATCATAAAAAGTTGGAGACGTCTAGTTCCATTCACTACAACTGGAAAGACAGTAGAGTCTCTACAATGAACCGTTTCAGTCCAAACACCCTATAAACATACTCTGTTTATAAACACTGGTTTATGGTGGAATTTGTGGAAATTGGTATAATATTGTCTGTGTGTGTATGTGTGTGTGTTTCCACAGTAACACTCTTCAGAGGGGGGGCTCTGCTGTAGATGCTGCGATAGCGGGGCTGCTGTGTGTGGGGTTAATGAATGCTCAGAGTATGGGCATTGGGGGCGGGCTGTTCCTCACCATCTACGACTCCAACACAGGTACACACACACACATCATAACATCAATATAAAAAATCGCCTCTTCACTCCTCAGAGAAACCAGCTAACCTTCTCTGACCACATCGCATCTGTCCCTCGGTCATGTTGCTTCACCTTATATGGCATCAGGATAATCAGGCCATACCTAACTAATGCCATCCAACTCCTGGTACAAGCCATGGTTATCTCTCACCTCAATTACTGCAGTACCCTCCTAGAGGGTCTTCCAGCTTGCAGAATAAGGCCCTCACTGCTGGTTCAGAATGCAGCAGCTTGGCTGGTCTTCAACCAACCCAAAAGGCCTCACTGCTGATTGACCTACACTGGCTATCCATGACTATCTGAATCAAATTCAAGTCACTAACTTGCCTACAGAGTGACATCTGGGTCTGCACCCAACTACATTCATCCCATCATTCAGCCTTATGTTCCTGCTTGATACCTCTGGTCCTCGAAGGAACATGGCCTGGCCCTGACATTCCTACACACAAGGCAAACCCAGTTCAGACTGTTCTCTTTTGTGGTTCCTTGCTGGTGGAATGAGCTGTCACCAGAGCAGCAAAATTCCTCTCTATCTTCAAAAACCTCCTGAAGACGTATCTGTTCAGGGAGCGTGTCCTCTCATGATGCACTATCTATTGTCTTGCAGTACTCCTATATAAAGATTTTAGCACTTAGTAACTTTCCTCTGGTTCTCACACTATCCTGAAACTTCAGTGTTTCCTCGTATTGTAGGTCGCTTTGGATAAAAACATCTACTAAATGAATGTAATGCAATGAAATGGATGTGGTTTAAGCGTCCACAGAAGTTGTGCTGATGTGTTTATGGTTAGAGATTTGTGTGATTATTTATTTGTATGTAATGTTTGATGTTTTGTGTCTGTTTCAGGACGGGTGGAGACGATCGATGCTAGAGAAACGGCCCCATCTGGTGCGTCTCAGGACATGTTTGGGAACAGCACAGAGCTTTCACGGAAAGGTATCACCCATTAACCTTTTACACAAGCCAGGGTTCCTCAGGATCAGGGCTTCAGAAACACTCACTCACTGTGAGTCAGCTTCTCCAGGGTTATAAACTCTGGGTCGAGGGTCGAGGTTCGAGTGCCAGGGGAGAGGGGCGTCAGGCAACACTCCATAAAACTAATGATTATCAGCTTTTACTCTCTTAGTAACAACAGGGGCAACTGAGGGAGGTTGGTTATAAAAAGGAGCTATACTTACTTTTTTGTACTTTTACTGTGTTTTTACTTTCACTTTTTAAAAGGTTTTTTTACTAAATTACCTTTTTTTCTTTACTGCTTTGTTGCTTTGTTTTTGCTTTTTTAATTTTTCTTTATTAATTTTTACTATTTGTTTTTTTATTACTTTTTCCTTTTTTTGCTCTTGTTATTTCTGGAATTGTGTGTTAAAGATTAATAATAAGTAAAAATTTTGTGGTGTGTGTGTGTGTGTGTGTGTGTGTGTGTGTGTGTGTGTGTGTGTCTGTCTGTGTGTGTGTGTGTGTAGGCGGTCTGTCCATTGCTGTTCCTGGAGAAATCCGAGGTTATGAACTGGCTCACCAGCGTCATGGGAAGCTGCCCTGGAGGGAACTGTTCCTGCCCAGTATAGCACTGGCACGCAAGGGCTTCCCAGTTGGCAGCGCAATGGCAAAAGCCATTTACAGCAACCGCAACACCATCCGCACAGACCAGGCGCTGTGGTGAGGACCTGCTGTTAGTAAAGAGCCTTCACCCACCCAGTACAGCTCACAGTAAGATATACTGTGTCCTAAGCCACCGTTCTCATTTTGGTGGCTTTTTAGCCATCCAGCTCAACAGTAAGGTGGATTGTGGATGTGGTTTAGGACACAACATGATTTTCTGTGAGCTGTAAAAATGAACGAAGCTTCTTCATTAAGGTGGATCAGACTTGTGGACGTGGTTAAAAGGTGCCACAGCGTTTGTCTCCATGCTAAAGTTTAGATGGTTTGATCTTCTTTCAACACTTCTGAAGATGTCTAAGTATCCTCAGTGTGTCTCTGCTGTTTCAGCTCTGTGTTCTGTAATGGAAATGGAGAAATCCTGAAGGAAAACGACACCATCACCTTCCCCAAACTGGCCGACACATACCAGGAGATTGCAGACAAAGGACCTGCCGCCTTCTACACTGGCTCCATTGCAGAAAACCTCGTGAATGACATCAGGAATGCAAGTAGGGTTCAATTTTGTTATAAACTTGAATTCGAATCTCAGTGCTATCCTCAGATTCTACTGCAGAACAGTAAACAATCCACCAGAAGAATCCACCAATAGGATAACAGTATGCCATAAATGCACCAATAGGATAGCAGCATATGTATAAATCCACCAGTAGAGCAATAGTATGCCTAAGCATTGACCAATAGGAGAACACTGTGCCTAAAAAACAGTAGGAGAACAGTACGGCTAAAATCCACCAAATGTCAATGCAACATCACTTGCCAAAATTTTGGGACATAGGTTCAAATTTCACAAGGCAAGGCAAGGGAAGGGAAGGCAAGATTTATTTGTACAGTACATTTTAACACACTGAGGTCATTCAGTGTGGTTCACAGAGATAAAAGAAGCATAAAAGGAAAAGTAAGCAATGAAAGTGGCTATTACATTAAAACAGAATAAAAGAATTTAAGAGATGTGTTAAATAAAGCAATAAAAAACAATACATATAAATTAATTTTGTGGCTATTTCACATTAGCTGAACTGCCAGAAGGCCAAAGCTAAACGCTGAAGCTGACGGAGGTTATAGGTGAACAATTACGGGAATGTGAGCTGCCCATAAACCAACTGGCTTCACGCCAAAGATTCTGATAAGATAATGAGCTTTATGATCAACAACCCTGACCATGACTAAACAAAGCTGCAGGTGTGTGTGTGTTGCTATCACGCTCCCCTTTAGAATAAATCAGGAACAAAACAAAAAATTTAAACTTAAAACACAAATTCTGATGTTTTCACCGGGTTCTCAGTTTTCTTCTCTTTATCAGCTTTATTAACTTTATTAACTTTACCCACTGTACTTAAAACTGACTTTGGTGGTGGAGAGCTGAATTTTGATCACTAAGACAAATTTCAGATGTTGTTCAGACTCACTTATAAGTCTGAAACTGGGATCAGGCTGAGATGAGAGGAGGCTCTTTCTCTCGAGCTAAATTTAATAAGTGGGAAAAAATGGTCAGAATCTCATATTGATGTTAAACTGAGCTCAGTTAGGTTTAGTAGAAACAGGGTGGGCTCTTATTCTGGATTTTCCTTTCATCTGTGTGTGTGTTTTCAGGTGGGATAATAACTCTGGAAGACCTGCTGAAGTACACGCCAGTGCTGGATGAAAACCCTCTGAAGATGTCGGTGGGTGATTTCACCATGTTTGTGCCAAATGCGCCGTCCAGTGGCCCCGTCCTCACCCTCATCCTGAACATCCTTAGTGGTAAGATTACTGGGAGGGGAAGGTACAGTACTGTGCAAAAGTCCTGAGGCCCCTGTAATACGATCTGTAAAGCATCTGATTAGCGATGGCTTCATTTTCCAGCATCAACAATCCCAAACACACAATCAATACAGTTGATGCATCTTGATAGAAACAGGACAGAACACTATCAGTCACGGATAGCCTCCTCAAAGCCCAGATCTCAACATTACAGAAGCAGTGTGGGATCATCTGGACAGAGAACAGAACAAAAGACAACTGATGAACAAAAAAGAGCTTTGGAACATCCTTCAAGAAGCCTGGAGAACTATTCCTGAAGACACATAAAGAAACAACAGGAAAGCTTGTCTAAGAGAGTTCAGGATGTGAACAGTGGTCAAAACTGAACTCAGAACAAATACTGACTTTAAAGCTTCTTAGAATTAAACACACCCTTTTTGTTTTTATACTGTATTTACATGTATGTTTGAACATATTGCTGTGTTTGTTCTGAGCACTGTTATGGCGACTGAAAGACAAATTAGTTTTTTGAAAATAAGGCAAAAACTCATCTGTTCATTTCTGTTACAATTTGTAAAGAAATGGGGGCTTAAAACTTTTGTACAGTACTGTAAACTTTGAAATTCTTTATATAAAGGCCCTTGAAGTAAAGGTGATTTTAGATACGGTATTTTTTTTTCAAGAACCAGGTTTTTTTCAGAGCACGTGCAGGGGCCACGTTCTGTATATCACAGCACACTCAGAGACATTGGACCTGAATTGTTGTAAAACTATATGGGAATGTAAAGAATGAACAACGTCTGTGCATGTTTTGTAACACTGTGTAAAAGATGCTGTCCTTATTGTTGGATGTGCCGATTCTGAGCAAGCTTTGAGAATGCGTATTAGGTTGGAAACATTTATCCCTCTGTCTTTGGCTGATCAGAAAGTCAGTTTGTGACACAAACAGAAATGAACAGGTGAGAATCCCGCTGTTGAAAAACTGGGTTACAAAGCAGAGCTGGGGCTGAAAGTGTTCAAGTTAAATGTGTATATGTTTGTGTGTGTGTGTGTATGTGTGTGGTGTGTGCGCCGTTTCAGTGTGTCTCTGTGGAGTTGGAGTGTGTCCTGTGTGGGGCAGTGGGATGAGACAGGCTTCAAACTTTAGTGTGATGGGTAATTAGAGTTCGCCGGCTAACTCTCCGCCCCCTCAGCTGCCCCCAGTGTCTCTCGCCCGCGCCCGGCGCTTGCCTCTAATTGGACACAAACCAAGCTTGGAATAAAACTCTCCCCCTCTCAGAACTTTCCTTCACTGGAACTCCGGCAGCAGGAGATTCGCCTCAGTGGCCTGTCAGCTCTGATCCCTCACAGACCCCCCAAAAACTCAACGCTCTCCGCACCATCCCCTGGCACCCCCTGACACCCCCACAGGGCATCAGGGACACATTCTGCAGCCTTAAAACTCCTGGGACATTTCTCTCAAAAACTAGTCCAAGATCAGATAAATAACTTTAGTCTCTGTCCAGTTGCTGACCTATTATGACCTCAGGGGGGTGCCATAATCCGGGGGGGGGGGGGGGCTCCTGAGAGAAGCTGTGTTTGAGCTGAGAGCTAACATTAGTCCATCGTCAGGGAGGGGGGATCATTCAAAATGGGCAAAATAATCTGAACACAGGTTTAAACCCTCTCTCCCTCTTTCCCTCTGTCTTACTTCTCTCTCTGTTTCTTCTCTTTAATGAAATGTAGTCAGGTGGCGCAACTGTGTAATGCTACATGCCGAAGGGTTAAATACCGTGTACACCACAGCAAAGCATCTCTCTCTCTCTTGGTTTAATATGTATCAGACTCCCAACAGAGCTGGTTTGTTGGACTGAGCTGATAATAAAGCAGCTCTGTTTGAATTCTGCAGTTCATGTATTAAAGGCATTTGGTGACTGAACACACTCGATCACTTACAGAAACGATTAAATGATTAAAGGAATGTTGCCTGTTCAGTATCTGGCACTGGTCAAGGCTGACCAGATCTGATCTCCTTCTCTCTCCCTCTCTCTCTCTGCTAGAAGGGGCGCACTGAAGTACTGATTAAAGGCCCGAATCCTAGAAAACCCTTATTCTGCTTATTCTGCTTCCTTTAAGTTAAAGAGTTTGCTGTGGTGTACACAGTATTTAACCCTTCGGCATGTAGCATTACACGGTTGCGCCACCTGACTACATTTCATTAAAGTGTTGCGTCACACCAGCGTGATCTGGAACATTCATCACTGAACAGTTTATTACTTCTAACTGCTGATCAACACTGCAGGTTAAAGGAGATTCAGGTTTACAGTTGATACGCCGTCGTCTTTACACTTATATTTATACTTTTATACATCTGACAGTCCATCAGTAACTAAATCACTAAAACTCCCAGCTGCTTCATTTACTCTCCAGTCCACATACACTTTTGAATTCATTGCTTTAGTGATGTCACAAACGTCAACACATTTACATTTATCCACCCATTAAGCCTATAAGGAATATTCCAGCCTGAATGAGACATGATACAAGGCAGCCAATCAGAGTAGAGCTCATTTACATACATTAGTCTTAAAGAGGCAGTAATTTAAATTTAAGGCGTTAAAGATGAGCTCACACTGCTTATCTGTGTTCTCCTGCAGGGTATAAACTCTCGGCCGACAGCATCTCCAGCACTGAGAAGAAGGTCCTAACCTACCATCGCATAGTGGAGGCCTTCAAATTTGCCTACGCCAAGAGGAGCATTCTGGGAGACCCTAAATTCCTCAACATCTCTGATGTACGCTGATCAAAGAAGCTCAGAATCAATTCATTACTTTCAACAAATCCTACAGTGGAGTAAAAGATAACTACAAACCCCTAAAATTATGGGAGTAATTCCAGTTATTGATCTTTACATGTACTATTGAGTATGCACTATGAATAGTTCAGTTATTACTATGTATCATTCAGTATATCCTGTGAAGTATTCAGATGCCAGCATGAATTACTCAGTATCCATTATGAAATATTTAGTGTCTACTAAATTATTCAGTACCCACAATGAATTGTTCAGTATCTGCTATGAATTGTTCATCGCCTACTATGAAGTATTCAGTATTACTATGAAACTTTGTGGAAGAACATAACATTGAAAAAAAGTTGTAGCAGAGAATTTTGGTCACATTTGTATTGAACATATTTGTTGGTATAAAACCCCTGAGACTCCTGTCAGACAGAGCTGCTGGATTTTGAGCTCAGCCCAGACTCCTGATGGGTCTGGCTGAGTGTTCAGGGGTTTGGGCAGTGTGTTAGCAGCTGTATGTTATTCATTTGTTGTGGTACAGCCACTGTAATGAGCTGCTTTACTTTATACCCAGTTCATACAGAACATCACCTCAAAGAGCTACGCTGAGGCCATTAGACAGAAAATCACAGACGATTCCACGCAGCAGGAGAGTTATTACGAGCCGGAATATTTCATACCAGACAATCACGGAACCTCACACATTTCTGTGGTGGCAGAGGACGGGAGCGCAGTGGCTGCCACCAGCACCATCAATCATTTGTAAGTGATCAATACATCAAACATCAGCTTATTTATATATATACAGTATACATGTGTGTGTGTGTGTGTGTGTGTCTGTGTGTATCTCATACTCCTTATAACTTAACCCCTTTCAGGGTGGGGCTAAAAAAGATGATATATCTAAATATGTAGATGAGTTGGTTTTCTATAACGAGGGGCTGGCTCAAGTACAGAGCTTAACTAAGGCTCAGAAAAGGATGGACCCACATTCACTGGGGAGGGCAAAGCCAGTAAGACCAGGATTTATTCCATCTTTCCACCCTAAAGGGACCCCATTGAGAGGTGAGATTCTGGGACTTGAGACACAAATGCTAATCTTTTGTGGATGGAATTTGAGTCCCAGTTACCCTCTTTGGTTAGCAGTCTCCTTCTGAGCATCTGAGGTGGCCTGGAGAGTGACCTGGGCCTTCTGCCAGACCCTGTGGCGGCAAGAGAAAAGATGCAAGTCAACAGGAACAATCAAATCAGCCTTCTGCTTTGGAAACATGAGGGAACCCAAACTGGTATTTGAATGACATGTGCCACGATGTATTGCGGGTGTAGTCAGTGTAAAGCAGTTGCTCAGCCCAGAAAGGTGGTGTAGGACCTTGTTGATTAATTTCTGGAAAACTAACTGAGAATTCTTCAACCTATAAGGCATCGCTAGACAACCTGAGGGGATCAGTCCTTTGTCTCACTGTGGAGAGAGTCTACATGCCGTGCAGGTCTGGTTTAGTGAACACTGAAACCTGCTCCAGCAGCACCAAAGGCAGATGCAATGAGGGGCAAGGGGTAGCAGTCCTTGATAGTGATTTTGTTGAGATGCATGGGCAGAGGTCCTCATCTCTTTTTCACAATTAAGATGGAGCCCCTGTTAGTGAGGTGGATGATCGTATGAAATACAGAAACTTTAGAATGTAGTCCTCCATGGCTGGGAGGAGATGGATGGTGTAGTCACATGTCGCTTAGTACCAGTCAAGTCAAGTAGGTTTTATTGTCATTGCTACCATATACACACAGTACACAGTAAAAACGAAACAACGTGCCTCCAGTACCATGGTGCAACACAATAGCAGAACAGAACAGAACACAAAACCACAAGTGCACACAGGACAAAGAACAAGAGTAACAAACGAGATGAGACAAGACAATGATCAGTGCAACTGAGGGCTTTCTGTTTACTGAACTTCACACATCAGGAGTTTTTAATGAGTTCTGGTGGCTTCAAGAAACACTGGACTTGTGTTGTTAGACAGACCAGGTTAGTTCCTTTGTCCGGGTTTCATGGGGTCGCATCCATGACGAATCCCAAGATTATCTTTTGCTCGGGAGCTTGTGTGAGACACAGTAATATCTTCATCAGACCAGGTGCAGAATGAGGGTCAGGGTCTGTTGGGGCACAGCACCAGAGGAACCAACCATCAGTGGCAGAAACTGGCCGCTGTTGCTTGAGGGATTCCATGGGCGGCTTTAAGGCTGCTGCAGAGGAGGCGTCAATGAAATTAGCTCCTGCTGTTCTGATGTTGCACTCTTGCTAATGCCACCAAAGATGTTTGCATCTAGTGGATACTATGGCATGCAGCATGCTATATTCACCATGTGTGGACTTGAACAGGGCTCCAGACAAATAAAAGCCTTAGGAGCCATTGGCTCCTAAACACAAAATATTTAGGAGCCAAATTATTTTTTTAGGAGCCATAATCTTTGTGAAATGTGATATCAATAAAAAAATACTGTAATGGCACATTTTTTCTCTGGTCTTACCCCATGAAAAAAAGCGTTAAAACGAAACAAGAAATCACGACATGGACTAAAAAGTAAAATTTCTCGTGTAGTAAATGTTTATTTTTCCTATATTTTTGAATGCACTCTGCAACAGGTTGCCAGGTCATGCGAATCATTTCAAACAAAACTCATTCTGTCAACACTGCACTCAATAGAGATGTGTTGGTCGCGAACGAGTCGGTTCTTTGACTAAATTTGGGAAAACAAAGGGCATAGACATAGAATATTACTAGACTGACCACAGATATAGAATATTACTAGACTGATCATATACATAGAATATTACTAGATAGATAGATACATTTAAATTAATCCCTCACGAAGATTCCTCCGAGATTCCACATGACCAGCTGCATCGTATGTCAACGTCACCGCCATATTGCGAGAGACACTGCTGTGGAGTGAAGAAGTGGATAAAGATGCCTCACATGTTCTGCATGGGGCTGTACAATCCACTGTATGCTCCAAACCAGATCCCGAGGGATTAGATTTCATAGGTAAGACTGAACAATTGCTTTGAGTATATTTGGCCATTTTAAAATCCCATTTTATAAACCTTAACCTTAGCTAAGCCAGGCTAAGATATCAAAGCTATGAATTCCAGTATTCGTAAGCCTCCAAACAACGTTTTGGTTAAACTATTAAGATTGTTGTTGACTCTTTAGTTAATTTTACTCAAACTCTGGAGGTTTCCTATAGAAATCCACCTCGGTTTCTAAATCTTAACCTTAGCTAAACTAGCAAAGCTATGCATCCCCATGTTCAAGACAGCCTCCAACAACAATTTGGCTAAACGTAAGCACTATAATATGGAATTTTATAATGGCCAAATATAATCAAAACAATTGTTCAGCCTTACCAGGGTTTGTCATTCAACACATTTTGAGAAAGCTGTATTGTGATGTGTGCCAAGCTAGTTTGGTAATAGATGCTGAACTGGCATCATATGGTCAAAGCTACCACTGTTTCAAGGATTTTAGATCCAGTCCTGTATATACCGAGCCACTATAGTGAAAGAGAAAGGAATGAGTGAAATGTTTTCAGAAATTATATCTTAAGCCCACGTGTATACAATAAAATGTTTGTATTTTTTGTCACTGAGTCTTATTGTGTTTTCATCAGAAAACCACTTCTACCTGTATTAGTTTACATGATATCGTGTGAACTGGGAACACAGAATGCAGTGTCTATCCTGTCTGTCTATCCATTTGGAAGCCAAATCTAATCCAAATGATCCAAATCATTAAAAAGAGCCAAAATTCCCACAACTAATCACATGATAGTGTGGTAGGAACAGCAGACAGGTTAAGCGGATCTGAACATTATGAGATGTCACTTTTCTTGTACTTTTATTTTAATTTCTCTTGGTTAATTTCTCTTTGGCCACTGGAATGAAAAAAATAGTTGCAAAACAAAAAATCTTGTCACTTTGGTGACCATTTTAGAGATCTGTTGAAGCAATAGCATTGCTATTATGGATTACCAAAAATTAATCCCACTTTATGAGTTAAGATTATAATTTATTGCTGACAAAGAAGACAAAGTGTGAAGGGTTTAATTTAGAATCCAAGAAACCCCATCAGAATCCTGCAGTGGTTCTTTAGAACTGGTGTAACAATGTGTATTGTGATTCGTTTCTATTCCCTCAGTTTCGGCTCCAAGGTCCTGTCTGCTTCTACAGGCATCTTGCTCAACAACGAGATGGATGACTTCGGCTCTCCTCTGATCACCAACCACTATGGAGTTCCTCCCTCACCCAACAACTTCATCAGACCCCGTGAGGAATTTTCCCTTGATGATTTAGACAACAACCATACAGTACTAGATGTACAGTCCTAGTAAACTCTTTGACAGGAATAGATATTTACATCTGTGGTGGCTTTCTTAATACTAATTCTAGTATTAAGAGTAATTTTGTAGAATAGCGTAAATGATATGGTGTAAATATGTATGGTGTGTGATTTGATGTTAATGAGATCTCTCTTTCTTAGATAAGAGGCCCATGTCCTCAATGTGTCCTGCAATCCTCTTTGACAAAAACAACAAGGTGAAAATGGTGGTTGGAGCATCTGGTGGGACAAAGATTACCACATCTGTTGCTTCGGTGAGCCATGTGATAAAGTAATAATGTGGTAAAAAATCAAACGTTTTAGAGCATAAAACTTTCCAACTTCAATTACAATACTGTACAAAAGTCACCTCTGAGCCACCCTTCATTTTTTATATTTTGCTTTGAATCACCTTGTATTTGCAGAAATACTGCCTCATTCCTGTTTAACTGTCTCATCTTTGGCATACTGAGTAGATGAAATGAAAGAAATTGGAACTAATGTTTTACTGCAACAGGCTGCAAAGTGCCTAAAGATACAAGAAGCCTAGACTCAGCATTCAGCAACACCAGTATACTGATCACCGCCTGATCATCTGGAATTATCTGCTCCTTTCTTTACTGGTTCAGGCCTAAAGTTAGATGTGTTTTGTTCTGCTTAATTAATATATAGGTCACTGTGTGTCTTAACAAACAAAAAAAATTCCTCTGTAACTGGTCAGGTTCAGGGACTGGACTGAAAATTAGTATCTCTGAAAGTTTTTCAGGAGCCTCAAGACCAGAAGACCCAATAAATTGGAAACAAAAATGTACAAAACTTAAAGATACCACCAAAGATAATAAACCAAATAACACACTGTAAATAAACCCTTATTCGTCAAGTTAATTTGGAATGCCTTACATATTTAGACTATATTCAAATTTAATCTAATTATACATTTTTAATTTTGGAGTTTTAATTCTTGTTAATTTAATTATTTTAACTAGTATTATGAATTTAATTACTTGATCTAATTAATAGCTAGTTTAGTTTTAGTCTTAACCTATGAAAACAATGACAATTGAAATTAAATGAAATAATCAGAATAAGTTTCACAATAACAATCTGGTAACATAAAAGATTGCATGGAATCTAACTGTCCTTTCAAAAGCATAGATAATCAACCACCTATATGGTTCTCTTTCAGTAAGATAAGATAAGATAAGATAAGATAAGATAAGATAAGATAAGATAAGATAAGATAAGATAAGATAAAATAAGATAAGATAAGATAAACCTTTATTATTCAATTCAATTCAATTCAATTTTATTTATATTGCGCTTTTAACAATGGTCATTGTCACAATGACCAATGACAATGGGAGAAAATTGTGTGTATGAGTGTGTGAATGAAAAGTCTCTGACGAGCAAGCCAAGGGTGACGGCGACAGTGGCAAGGAAAAACTCCCCAAGATGGCAATGGGAAGAAACCTTGAGAGGAA
>JBBPCY010128821.1:0-16851 GCA_037974405.1 Brachyalestes nurse | reverse complement strand
TTCTTAAATCTTTTAGCACTTTGCAGAGGTCACACAAGCTCACAATGACAGGTGAGTCATGTGATGTGGTTGAATTATTGACCTTATTCTTCTAAGCAAGAGTTCAGATTTATTAATAGTTTAACTGGATAAGTGTGCATATATATATATATACTGTGTGTGTGTGTGTGTGTGTGTGTGTGTGTTTAACATTAAACTTTACAAAAAAGCCCCTACATGTATCAACTTATCAACATTTTATCAGTATGCAGCCTGCATGGTGAGTTTAGTGTTCAGAATGAGTCCCACAGTCAAAGTGTGGGAAATAGAGGCCTAGATCCAGTTTAATGAGGATCTGGCAACTTCAGTCCCTCACAGTAGGGCGGATGCCACGCCCTGCCTGAGACAAAAGCCGGGCAGGTGGTCTGCCTGACTCTGCTTCAGGGTGAGGCAGGGTGAGTCACGGACAGACTGCATTCAGGACTGTGTAGAAATACCTGCATGTAATTACAGCTGGGAAATAAGGTGATTTTCACATCACAGCACATCTCAATGTGCTTAAACAACACTGACCAGCTGCATGTTTCACTATCGAGAGGGCATGTTCGGGTTCAGTGCCGTGGGAGAAGAACTGAAAAAAAGTTATTTGCATTCAAAGTTTTTGATAGAACCAGATAACAGATATTTTTATTTTATTTATTTTTTTATACATACATTTGTGTGTATGTTAAATTACTTTGCAAAGTGTTATGACTTGCCAATTTTGCCAACTATCAAAATTATTTTTCTACCTCAAAACTAATTAGCAGGTCAGTCCTCTGGCTCCACCTGCTGGACACATTACAAATTACTTTGTAAGATTACTTTGGAAGATTACTTTTTTTATTTATTCATTTGTTTATTTATTTATTAAACATTTCCGCCATTTCCATTGTCATGAGAACTGCTTACAGCTTACAGCCCCTGCCACAGAATGATTAAGTGCTAGTGCAGTTTCACTCTTTCGCCCAGCTGTTCTTTCACTCTCGCTACTGCAGGCTGCAGCTGCCTCATAATGTCAGTCTCTATGGTCTGTGTGTCTTGTCTCGTAGTTTATGGCAGTTTAGTGTTTATAGAATCACTTCTCATTTCTTAATGTGCAGCGTTTGGCCAAGAGTTACCTTTGGTTTACATATTAGTGTTTTTTTACTGCAGTATCCTGTACTGTTATTGTGTATATGAACTGGTTTTATTGTTGTTGTATGTGTTTTAGGCCGATTGGGGCAGTTTGGGACATGTTTGGTAAAACAGGATACATATGTCATAGGCCATGAAAGATTAAGCACTACTTTTATTTCATTATGCATTCAAAAGCTGCAAATTACTCATTTGTCTTCATAACCTTATGAATAACACTGTCAATATTAGTGGTCTACTGCTGATCTCTAATACAGCAATAATGTACTGATACAGTACATACACAGTAATAATGTAAAAATTCACTCAGCTGTGAGTTATTTATCTATAATATTTAAACCCAGCCTTTGTGTATATAGTATAGTGCATTTCATATTGAGTTTTTTTTCTACAGATTTTTACATTTACGGCATTTATTAAGTTTTCTGTTTCTGATTATATCTGAAAATACTTGAATCCACCGTCTAAATATAAACCCACCTTCTTTATACCAGTATTATAAATGTGTTGATCTCCTATTCCAAACAAAGCATTAAAAATACTTCTTTCTGGCCTGTGGAGGAGGGGCTCGGGCCTGAGTACAGTTGGTGACCTCATTTATGGACGGGGGACATGCTGTTTCCTTTCCTCCTCTGCATCCTCCATTTCTCCCGCTCTGGAGAGGAGCAGCCATGAGGACCACAAATGGAGCCTGCAATCAAAACAGGGGTGGCAGTTCCTCTGAGGGAGAGAGGCTTGGACTAAACAAGCAGCACGAGAAATCTGAGGCCAGGGCCGGACGTCCTGTATCATCCCTCCCTAAACTTTTATGCTTGGGAGTGGGACACTGGCCATGCCCCCCTCCGCTTTTCACCACCCCACCCCCACCACCATACGGGCGTTCACTCTGGATCCCAGCGTCAATAAAACCCCAGTAATGAGAATTTCAGGTCTTACTGTCGATTTAATGCCTCCAGAGGATCATGTACAGCCGTATAAAATATTCAAATATTTATAATGATCCAATATTCAGGTGTCTGAAATGTGAAACACCCTGGTGCGCATGCGCACTGGGCTCTCTGATCATTCTGACAATACACCAGCCGGCTAGGGACAAAAACAACTGTTATTACATCACTTTATATGGACATTTGTGTGGTTCCTGATATAAAAATGTGTTTTGTGTCGAGTACTTCCCAAGTCAATGGAAAAAATACGAGTATTTACTTATGATCCCGTTTCGGTGTACGCCCACGCGGCCCACGACGTCATCTGCTGCGTGGCGCAGGGTTTTTATTTCTCACCCGTATTCCGCAGCGTCTCTTTCTCTGCTGACCTGTGATTGGTCGATCAAGCCAGACTGAGAACTTTTAGCCAATCCCAGCATACACGGCTGAACAAGGACAGCCAATACGAATACCGCGAAGGCGGGACTTTCCCGAATACCGGCGTGAAAGAGATGAGCGAGAGGGGGCGTGACTTTGACCGGCTTTAGCAGAGACACAATGAGGCTCGGGGCGGAGTAGGATACCACGCTGCTGCTCCCAGCACAAAGCTGTTGGGTTTTGGGGGGTTTAGACTTATTTTGGACAAAAATTTTCATAAATTTATCATAAATTCGTTCGGTCCCGGTCGTGTTTAGCTCGTTTGAGGAGTTAAGTGCTTAAAGAGAGCCCGGGAGAGCTCGATCGTGGGTAGGACAACGTGGTGTCGTGAAAAAAGGGACACAAAAAGAGAAAGAAACCAAAAAAAATGTCAATTTTTGCGTACTCGGATTATCTCGCTGCGGAGTGCCTGGTGTCCATATCCAGCGGGCCGGTCCTCCACAGACCAAGGCCGGCAGCCCCGCAGGCCCCTCCCGTGGAGCTGGACGGGTCGAGCGAGGACAGGGAGGTCCGGGAGACCCTCCGGCTGGAGGGATCCAGCATAGCCACGGTGGCCCAAGTCCTGACCGACCTCCAGGGCAAGCTGAGGCCTGTGTCCGCCTACTCGGAGAGCAGCAACTCGTCCTGTGGGGAGAGCGGGTACACCACGCTGTCCGACTCGGCCACCCCCACCGCCACACCAACCATGACCCCCTCCGCCACCCCGGTCCCCCAGCAGCACATGTGGGGAGGAGGAGGGGGGGCGCCCCGCTCCCCCACCAAGCGCCACCACTGCACCTTCCACGGCTGCGACAGGGTGTACGGCAAGTCCTCCCACCTGAAGGCCCACATCAGGACCCACACAGGTAAAACAGACTACAGACAACAAAAGACACTAAACACAACAGAAGAAACTACAGACTAACCATTAAACACACAGTATTTAGTGATCTATCTATCTGTCTAGTTTCTTTTGGGGGGTGGTAGGAGCCTAGTGGGTAAAACACTTGCCTGTGCACTTGATGACCCCAAAGTCGCAGGTTCAAACCCCCCACTTTCTACCACTGTGTGCCTGAGCAAGACAGTTAACTAGCTCTAGGGGGCGCTGTCCCTGTAACTACTGATTGTAAGTGGTTCACTTTTAAATGCAACTTTACCTTAACACTAAACACGACAAAAGAAACTACAGACTGAACACTAAACATGACAAACTACAGAATGAACAGTAAACACAAGACACTATAGACTGACCACTAAACAGGACAGAAGAAACTACAGACTTACCACTAAACAAGACAGAAGAAACTACAGACTGACCACTAAACAGGACAGAAGAAACTACAGACTGACCACTAAACAGGACAGAAGAAACTACAGATTGAACGCTAAACAGAACATAAGAAACTACAGACTGACCACTAAACAGGACATAAGAAACTACAGATTGAACGCTAAACAGAACATAAGAAACTACAGACTGAACGCTAAACAGGACAGAAGAAACTACAGACTGAACACCAAACACGACACAAGAAACCACAGATTGCACATGATACAGAAACTACAGACTGAACAGGACACCAGACACTACAGGCCGAACACTAAACATAACACTAGAAACTACAGGCCGAACACTAAACATGCCACAATAAACTACAGACTGAACACTAAACACGACACAAGAAACTACTGACTGAATACTAAACGGAAAGAGGCACATAATTAATCAGTTTAGGTGTATTTTAAGCCATTTGTTTGTGTTCCATGTCTCCATAGTCTGTTTATCCTCTTAGGGGTATTTAGTGTGCTAACTACTGCTAAACCGACTTTTCTTGACATAAACTACAGACATTTTTTCTTGCAAAAAGAGTCTAAACAGCTTAATATTGTGTTATGTTGTCTGAGGGAGTTTTGGTCACTCCAAGGCACATAAGTAACGTTAATTCGTCTAGGTGTATCTTTAAAGTCATTTTGTGCTCCATATCGCCGTTATGTTTATCGTCTCAGGGATATTTAACTTGGTGAGCTAACTATTGCTAAACAGACTTTTCTACAACATACAACTATAGCAATATTTGTGTAATAGTATATAAGTGTGTAATAGTGTGTTTTTAGTGAGTGGAGAGTGGTTTCTGAGGAAAGTTTCTGCTAAGGGCCGTTTGTTGACATGTCGTCAGGGACTCTCCTACGCAGCTCCTCAGCCCAGACCGTTTAGACGTAACGTTAACTGTTATACAAAAGTGGATTTGTAAAATAAAAGGGCAGTTTTCGCCATTATAAAGCTGTTGTGGAGCTGAAAAAGAGGGAAAGACTCGCCGCCGGGCTCCCGAACAAAGACATTAATGAACAAAGGAGAGAAGGAGTGAGGGAGGACCGAAATTGTGACTGACTCAGAATTTGCATATGAAGCTCCAACCCGGCCGTGGGGGGTGCTGCCCTTACCCACACTAAATGGACAAAAGTATTGGGACACACCTGTTAATAACTGAATCCAGATAGACTGTTACTTCCAGTGATCACTGAAATACACTATATGGACGAAGGTATTGAGACAAACTTGTTAATTACTGAATTCAGATGGCCTATTACTTCCAAAAAATTGTTAGAACACTTATGCTCAACAGTGCACATTTCTGCATTGAAATTTCGCAACTGTTCATTTCTACACCCCTAGTGTTCCTGCTCCATCTGATGACCAAACCCAGCATCTCACATCATTATAAACTCTAATTTGATCACTGACATACATTATATGGACAAATGTATTGGGACACACCCATTTTTTTAAAAAAGGGTTTTGGGCTAGGCCCCTATTTCCAGTGATGGTCAATCCTAATGCTTTAGCATACCAAGATATTCTGGACAACGCCATGCTTCCAACTTTATGGACAAAGTAGTGCACAGCTCCATAAAGATGAGTTTGGCATGGAAGAACTGACCTACACAGAGCGCGGACCTCGACCCCATCCAACACTTTTGGGGCGAAGAATGTGGGAAGCCTTCCAAGAAGAGTGGAAGCTGTTATAGCTGTAAAGGGACCAACTGCATATTAAAGTCTATGAATTTGAATGCAGTGTCACCAAAGTCCCTGTTAGTGTAATGGTCAGGTGTCCCAATGCTTTTGTTCATATAGTATAGATATATATTTTTTGGTTGGATAAATTGGCAGGATCACAATTTTAGCACTATTCTTATATAACTAACACCATTATTTTAACATTAAAGTGGTGCTGATGTCCGTTCCTTTTTTATTATTTTCTTAAACATGATCCCTGTTTGGGACAATTAAAGTAGTAGTGTAGTGGACTCTTCTATATAATAAAAGAAATTTAGGATGGCTGGATAATCTTGTAGAAACATTTCGCATCCAAAGCATCGCTTCATTAGCTTAGTGCACTGAGGTATATTGTCACCTGTTAGTAATATAACGTACATTGCAACCAAACTTCATACATACATTTTATCAGACTCTTGCTATAAATAACTGCACAGTTAGAGATATATAAGACAACAGCACCACAAATGTCCACATTATTATAGTATTATAGTATAGTATTATAGTATAGTATTTTACAGTACTGCTTATGCAGAGCTATATAAATTATATAAATTATTATATTTATTATTATAAATTATTATAACGGTGTTATACAGCACTATATATTAGTATGCCGATATTATAACATCACTTGTATCTTTGCCTAAGGGAAACACACTTAAGTGTTGGATGCTTGTGTAGGGTACGCAGGGAAAACTGTAAATGAGATATTTGCTGTGAGGAATGTGGAGTATTACCCGGTTAAGTGTGGAAACATGACTCATGTATTGAAACACATATTGTAAGGAATAATGCAGTGCTTTAGACCATCTAAGACTGGACAATATGTTGTTATTTATCTTTATTCTGATAACAATATGCTTTTCTAGGCATATCATGGATTCGATTTTCTTTGTCACACACTCAGTTATACAAGTACATTGTGTAGTGAAATGTAGCTTTGTAATGCCTGTGAGGCTGCAGTGTAGTTACAATAATTTAAAGAGAAAATTAAGGGCTAGAACTACAAATATGCTATAAAAAATATATATTCAGGGTAGGGAACAGTGAGGTGGAGAGGGAGGTAGGGTACGGTGAGGTGGTGAGGCAGGTAGCGTACAGTGAGATGGTGAGGGAGGTAGGGTACAGTGAGCTAGAGAGGGAGGTAAGATACGATGAGGTAGAGATGCTGACGAGGTAGCGAGGCTGGTGGGATACGGTGAGGTATAGAGGCAGGTGGGGTACGGATACATTGAGGTAGAGAGGCAATTAGGATGCATTGAGGTAGAGGAGGAGATGGGGTACAGTGAGGTTGAGAGGCAAGTGGGTTGTGGTGAGGTAGTGAGGCAGATGGGGTACAGTGAGTTAAAGAGGCAGGTGAGACACAATGAGGTTGCTAGTACAGTCATGTTTAATGAAAAGTTGAAGTGTGTCCTGGTAAAGAATCTTATGGCCTGAGGATAGAGGCTCCGCCTGAGTCTCTCTTAATAGCACCTTTCTGATTTCAGCAGTTTAAAAGAGATGAAATCATGAGATACTTGTATCCCACCCATAACGTCTTATCTCCTCTTGTTTTGCAGGCGAGAGGCCGTTTCCCTGTACCTGGGTTGGCTGTGAGAAGAAATTTGCCCGATCCGACGAGCTGGCCCGCCACCTTCGCACTCACACGGGCGAGAAACGCTTCCAGTGCCCACTGTGCGACAAACGCTTCATGCGCAGCGACCACCTTATCAAGCACGCCCGCCGCCACCCCGACTTCCAGCCTTCCATGATCACCCGCAAGGGCTCGTGCCAAGGAGTGTCAGCGGTCGGGCTGGAGTCTCAATGAGGCAGCACCACAGTCCACTTCACATCTCCTCTGGCATTCTCTCCTGACCTCAGTCAGGCCCTTTGCCCACTTTTTTTTTACCCCTCATCACCCCAACCCCCTCCAAGACTCTGTGAGGTATTTCTTAAAGCAGAACATCTCAGATTAGTCAAGCCTATCCAATAGGAAACACAAGAGAAGTTCTTATGGAGAAGTTCTGCTTTGAGAAATCACCCCTATCTTTCATGGGCTGAAACGGTTTTTGGGAGGAGCTCCTCGCCTCGTCTTCCGGTCCTCCCAGACCGCCCGGCAATTATGTCCATTCATGGCAGTCAGAGAAAAACGACCACATTCCTCCTCGCACCTGACTGTAGAAACTCAAGCATGGTTGATGAGTGATGCCAGATCTGCTGCAACCCTGGCATCCTGCAGTTCAGTTGGACGTTGGGCCGATGATGCGTGGGTCCCTCTCGCCGAAAGCACAACACGCTACTCCAAGCCGACAAGATGGTCGCCGCAGCACAGTCCTCGCTGTCTTCGGTTCAACCCCGACGTCCAATTCAGTTGCGTGACTTCACATCCATGTTTAAGATTCTCAAAATATTCCCCCCCTTTTTTAGAAATTTCTGATTTATTTATAAAGTTAGGCCACTGTTAACGGACACTATTCTACTTTGCTAAGTCATTCCAGGTCTAAGCAGGTATCTTGCACACTCACCACGTCTCCCCAATCCCTCTTCTACCATGCCTGGCTGGTAACAGGGTTGACATTAGCAGGCATTCACTGGTGCTCAGTTTTCACTTCTTCCTATCACAGCAGTGGGACTGAATTGTGGGGATTGTGTAAGATTTTGATCGCGGAAACGATTAGGCAATACTTGTAACACAGTCGTTAAGACACACTGAACTTTCATCATCCTTCAAATTGTGCATCCTCACCATTGGTTTACATGTAACTGCTCACATACAGGTGGGAGAGCTGATGCCCACCTATGCTAAATGTAAGGAAAACGTGAGGACGGGAGCGGAAAGCTTACAGAAATGTTTTGTTTGGGTAGAAATACAGCCTATAAAGTGTGAGGAACCATCATATTTTGTCTAATATCGTAATAAGTTATTTTTATTTGCAATTGCGTGTGTATACATTACAGATGTGTGTATGTACAATGATGTGTATATATATATATATATATACACATATGCATGAATATATCTGTATATGTGTATATACATATACACACACATGCGAGTGTGTATGTATATATATACCTGTATATACACACACACATACACACCATTAGAGTTGACACTGAAGTTCCATGGAAACTGAAAGGTGTTCTTTTTAGGTCATTTGCATATTGCTTTTTTCATATAGATCAGTTTTTTTATTTATCCTCAGAATATCCTCATGTACAGACATGGAGCACCATGTCTGATAGTGTTGCAATTGGCTTGTGACTGTGTATGCGCGCGTGTGTGTGTGTATATATAAATATATATCTATGGTTAAAGCTTCTACAGTAGAGATGATCTATAAATGACCTGGAGTGATGCCTGGGTTTTAGACCTGAAGTTAGAGGGATGCAGAGCACCTATTTGCTCTAATGGATAGACTAGTGCTGCTTGCTTGTTTTTGTTTGTTTGTTTGTGTGTGGGGGGGCTTGCCTGCCGAGCCTCCCCGTGTGTGTACGTAGCAGAGAGAGCAGCAAAGCGGGCTCTCTTTAACTCTCACGTCGATCTCAGCGAACAACACAACACATCAGGAATCTCAGAAAGCCTTAAACCTGTCCGACTTCTTTTGCACCATTGTTTACCGTTACACACTTTCTACAGGCGATGTTTGCCGCAAGGCACGTTTTCTTTTACTGTTATTTCCTCAACTAAAGAAAATACACATTATGCAATATTGCACTTTTCTTATAGGTGTTGACGATGGTATTTTGTCTATTAGTGTGATGGGCAAAACTGTATAAAAATGGACTTCTACGGGGAAATAAAGGAACACTGTGGAATTGGAAGACCTGTCACAATAAACCCGATGCTTTAGTCTGTTAGGCACCTTTTTCCAAGTGCTTGGACAAGTGCGAGAAAGGACAAAAGGACAAAAAAAAAAAAGAATGGACTTGTTTGAATTTTTTCATTTCTTGTGTGTGTGTGCGTTTTTGTCGTCTCTTCTGTCAAACTAATTCCAGGTACACAAGCTTTGCCTTTTAAAATGGGCCTCCATTCCTCGTAGACAGTCCCTGGACTGGGCCTCCTCTACGGTTCTCAGACGTCTTCCCCTCTGCATTTGAGCAAAAAAAAAAATGTGTAATAATAATATGCTAGTACCTGTTCCAACTTCATATCATGCAATACAAGCTCTGCTGCTGGGGGCTGCTGGCAGCTCCCCAAAGTGCAGTGGCTTTAAAGGAATAGTTTGGTGAAAAAGAATCATCTGGGCTAAGTAGGGAAAAACATTTTCTACATATTCCAGATGAGGTTGATCAACAAAGATATTTTTGGTATCTAGATGTCGCTTCTTTGGCTTGTAACCTCAACCGCAAGGCTACACTGATTACAAACACAACAACTCAGTAGTCACTGAAATCTCCCAAGCCCAAAAAACGTCTCCAGCTCTTCATTGAGGTGAAGCAGACTTGTGGATGTGGTTTAAGACACAGTATGACTAGCTATGAGCTAAAAACAAATGATTATAGCATTATTTAGTCATTATGCATTGATTCACTTCTTCAGGCAGGCCTTCACAAAGCTGTCGGGAGATACTTCCACAAGTCTGCCTTAATGAAGACCCTGCATGGTGTTTGAGCAGTTTGATGTGATTGAATGGATCGATTTAGGTGACTAGAGTTCATTATCAATGTAGCGTTAAGCTAAAGAAGCTAGACTGCAAACATGCATTATCTGTTGGACCACTCGGGTAATTAAGAAACTGACTTTTCGCCGAACTCTTCCTTCATACGGTCAGAAAAGCCAGTGGTGTTCTGTGTATCTGTTGTCGAACAAAAACCACAACCTTCGGACTTTTCTTTTTCTTGGAAAAGCAGTTTCTTCATGGGCAGCCATAGCGTTTTTTTCCCTCCCCCGAAAGGTAGCTCTTCTGAATCCGCGTGGGTTTCGCTGGGCCTCATTAAGTTCAATGTGTCCGACCTTTGGTTTCGAGTCGTCTTTGGATCTGTTGTCCTGGTTTTGGCAGACGCGTCAATGGTGCCCTGTTTTCGGCTGCCGCGGCCTTGTATCTGTTTCTTGACGATTCGGGACCGCAGCGCTGCTGCGTCACTCCACACTCGCTTTTACAAAGCCCCCTTTTTTGCCGCAGAATCAACCCTGCATTTGATATCCCTCCCACATCCAGCTGACCCACAGTGGACGCTTAACCAGTAAATGCAACCAAATGGGACAAGTCTGACTCTTGCCCTCTTCTTTGTGTTTTTTTTTTTTTTGCTGCATTCCTTTTTGTCTATGCCTTGAATTTCTATCTTTCTCTATGTATCTTTTATTTTTGTATAGTTGTTTTTTGTTTTTTTTAAAGGCACCACTGCTTTGTGCTGTGTATTAGTGCTCAGATGTAAGTGGGACACTTCACCAAGAAATGCCAGTGTTGATCATAATGGACGGATACTAGGGGGCACTAGTTAGCTTGATCTAATTAGGATCCAGCTAGTCGATTTGATTCCCTCTGGCAGGTCTGGGTACGGTGTTCAGTTGGAAAGTAAGCCTTCTAGGTAGTATAGGGTGAAGTCCACACGAGTGACTTAGCTTAGCGGTAAGGCTAGCGGTAAAGACAGCTAGTACACTGTAGGGGTTCTGTGGGAGGGTTTGGGGGCGGGGCTTTAAATGCTGCATCAATAAGGTCTCATCCGAATGGCGATTGCTTGTCTTGTGTTTGGGTCAGGAGTGGAAACAGTGTGGAGAGGGGAAAGGTCACCTCAGAAGCCTTCTTGCTTGGTGTCGATACAATCTCGGCCTTGTCCGACCTTTTGTCTGACCTTAAGCTTTTATTTTTCTTCTCCCAACGCACACTAAACCCACTGCACATCTTCTCAATGTAAACATTCTCAGACAGTTATCACACTAACACGACGTCCGTCGGGACCCCGTCTGGACGTCCCACTTACACAGGCCTGTCTCAGCATGGGGGGGTGGGGGGTAAAGGGGATGGGGTGGGGGTGAGGGTGAGGGTGGGGGGTGAGCGAGTTGGACCATGAGCTTTGATGCATCTCCTCAGGTGTCTAAAACTGAAATGCTGAAAACCTCCATTCTTCATGTGCAGCACCGACGTGTAAGCATGCTTTATTTTTTTATGATTGGTTTTTTTTTTTTCCATTTTGTATTCCGCTTTTAATTTATTACATGCTATTATTTGTGTGTGATTTAAAAAAATTTCCTTCCATAGCTTATTTTGAGGTATGAAAACTTTAATACTCGGGTTCATTGTTTGCCTCAAACCACAATAAAATAAAACTGCCAGTGCTTTTTGAATAATAAACTAATTATGACGGTGTATTTGGGGGTGTGGAGTGGTCTTTTTGTGTGGCGACAAGGCTTTTAATGTTATCATTTTTAAAAGGAGTGTTCTCAATGCAAAGGTTTTGGAAAATTTTAAATGAATTTAAAAAAAAACTTTTTTGGGGGGGGGGGGGGGATGAAGTATTGTAGTCTATTGTAGTCTGTGCAAAAGAAACATTTTATATTGATTATTTTTTACCCCACTTTGCTCAACTGGGCAAATAATAATAAAAATGCACAAATTGAAAGGGGGTGCTCAATATTTTCTGTACAACTGTATGTTTTTGTTTGCATACATCAATTTGTTTCCTAGATGTAATTATGGTAAACATATATTGTGACCATCATTTTTACCTCCCAGGAAATGTCAGGAGGCGCAAAAGTCATTTTTAACACTAAAAATACAAAATAAATTAAAAAAACAAGTCTAAAAATGCTAGTAATAATACATTTGTCAAAAAAGAGAAATTATTTCACTAAAACATTCTGGTGGCTTTCCTGGTCACTCCTCCTGACTTACTAAACAAAGACCTTTTCTCAATATTATTAAAAAGGGCTGCTGACTTTGGCATTTTACCACAAAGGTCACCTGGGGTCACTGCTCACTATTTTTTTTTTTAAAGGGAATCAGGAAAGCCTTCATTGTGCTGTATGTGAACAGAGATTTAAGAGTTTAAACTGGTAAAATCAGTTTAAAGGCTTCAAATATTCAGTCTTTGACCCTTTTTAATAGTACACTTGTACATGTGGTTAAACCCTTGACATTGTTCAACATTTTAATTGAATTTCATTGTAATACACTGAAATGTCACTGGAAAGTTGGTACTGTAGAATAGTATGTATATGTGTTTATAAAATAGTTTAGCAGAAGCTGTCCTGAAGTGTGACCTCGGTTATACAAATGGAATTCAGTGTTTTATAACAGTAGTGAGTTTTTATTGCTGGTATTCAATATACAATGGTTTTGTATTTTCAGAAAAAGTAATGATGCCCATGAGCCCCCACAGGTGATAAATTAGGTTCGACCAATCAGTTCAGCCCCAGTGTGTCCCTGTGATTGGCTGCCTCAGAGTTCGTCTGTATGACCCCTCTCCGAGGTGGGCGTGGGACCTGCGTCGCCGCGGTTACGGTTTTTATGGGCATGCTGGCGGTCCCAGTCGGTGGCTTTGCTCTCGTCGTCCCAGATGGTGGAGGTCTCGGTGTCGCTGATGTAGCCGGGCTCGCCTGTGTAGTGGGTGGGGAAGAGGAGGAGGGGCTCCACCGAGAACGCCAGCAGGGTCCTGGGCTCAAAGTGAGTCATGTACTCCTCCCTGCAGATAAAGAGAACAGACAGGACGTCCAGATAATAGGCTTTCACTTAAACCCCACAGTTTTCTTACATTTTATCTGTTTTAAAATGCTTATATACATTCCTCCATTTTCTGTATCCACTTAATCGTTACTTGGGTTGCGGGTACCTGTGGGTACCGGGGTCTACAGGCGCCAGGCAGGCACTCACAGGGCACACACACACACATGGTCAATTTACAATCCCCAGTTCACCCAGTTCTTTGTCTTTGGACTGTGGGAGAAACCCGGAGACCCCAGAGGAAACCCACAACACCATGAGGAGAACATGCAAACTCCACACACACACACACACACACACACACACACACGACCAGGACCCACATTCAAACACCCAACCCTGGAGGTGTGAGGCAACAGCACTACCCGCTGCACCACTGTGGGCCCTATATAATACATATAGTGCAAAGGTCTTAGAAAATTAAAAACTTGCTGAGCAGCATGTTTTTAAAAAATAATACAGTAAAGAGTTTTCAAATGTTTATAGGTTTGCTTAATCACACTATGTACACCACCTTAAAACACTACGCTACGTCTATCACTGCAACATAACCCTCCACATTAAAATGCTTCTGACGCCTGTGCTTGTATGTACATTGTCTTAAACTGCACCTTATAGACGGACTGAGTTCTATCACTGTTCTTGCTGAAGCATTTTTCCCTCAGGTCATATATTTTGGTTGCTGTGACCATGACTGCACATGAACAGCAGAAACAGTTATTAAATAAAAGAGATGTTGAAAGTCTGTAATGTTGATTATTCATTCACTCATTCGTCATTAGATTTTTAATGGCGTAACCCCCCTCATATATATATATATATGAGGGGGTTATTTATATATATTTATATATATAAATAATTGTATACATATATTGGTCTATATGGTCCATGTATACATTTTTAGCTGCAAAAACTGCTAGTTTTCAATTCACAGTTTTTGTTATGTCACAGAAACCAACTTAATTTACATATTTCCATCACATCTACTCTGCCCATCCATGAGGAGATTTTGATGAGTGTGCTTTTTGAACGAGGCGCAGTACAGGGCAACCAATTGGAAAAGAGTTCATTTGCATATATCAGTCACAAAAGGCACAGTAACAAAAAGAGTCTGTTCAGTTTTAAGGGTTGAAAAGAGGTTGTAAACATGAATTATGGGCATTTTTTGCACACCATAAGACATAAGTGGGGCATAAATTATATGATAACTGCAGGGACCGCCTCCTCATCACGGCAGTGGGCGGGGCTAAGACAGAATGGGTGATCATATGCGAATGTATTCATGCTTGTGACGTCGCCCATGACGAATTCTGCTCTGCACAGCCTTATTGTTCAAGCGTGGGCTGATAAGTGAACAGCGTATCCTGAAACTCTGGCAGCACCTCAGTTCGGGAGTCATGGCGACGACCCACTGTGCGAAAATAAACACATCAGTCGACATCTGATGAGTGACTCAGAGCAGAATGAACACCAACAGGACAGTCATGCCTCTAGTATTTGGGGCGGGACGACCTGGAATATGAGCATTACATTCCCAATCAGACATGCAAGCCTGTTCCAGACACCATTAAGATCAACCTGCTTCCAGCCTGCACCAACAGCTTCACAGATGTTTGCACGCCCTGCGTACTGCAGTCGCGTGCAAAGGTTTTGGCGCCCCTGGTCAACCCGATTTTCTGGTTTTATTTCGTTATCCAGTGAAATGTGCTTTAGTAACTCTTCCCTTGTTTTTGTCTGATTTGCTAGCCATGCAGATCCACACGCCAGTCACCCCAACCCCTTTGAACTCTGGGCCATTTATGAGCCTTTTTGTATCCCTTTGTTTATTGGGCTATAACATTCATGGCTTAAGTTGTTTTGTTTTTTTTTTCAGAGGACCTTGGGCTACTTATTTATGTAATTATTTGATGTGAAACTAACGAGTAAAATCTTGATATCATTTTTATAAGCAAATTCTAGTTTTAGCCTAGTGAAATTTTACTTGTTTTCTTTTATTTCTACAAGACAATATTTTTCAGTAGAGATTTAACTTTAGAAATGTGTAAAGGTGGGTAAAGGTCCATAGCCATGGTTACATTTTTTTTTCAAAACTGGGACATTCTATGGTTTATTACAGTATAAAAATAGGTGCTTATTTCCAGACGGAATTTGAATTGGACCTTCCTTGGTATCATTATTACTGCTGAGGAAGTTGATCAGATGACCTCTAGAATGCAGTCACACACTTTCCAGTTACAAATATATAACACAACACCGTTATAAAAAATAATAATATAGCAACAGAGTGAAAATAAATATATATTTACTATATAGAAAGACAGTAGGAAAAATTATGACAAATTATGATGAAGTTGTTACACTGGATCCAACGACAAGTGTGTGGACCATCGCGGAAGTGAACGCACGCTTTATTCGCACCTAAAGTAAATAATATAGATGTTTTATGGAGTTTCAGCAGTCTGTTTTTTGTGGGAAACCCTTTAAATTTACTCTCCTTTTCGCACAAACAGGGGATTTAGACAATCGTATAGAGTAAATCTTCTTGATTTCAGTGATATGTGTATCATGCATGTGTGTCGCGAGTTATGAGTCTGAGACTAAAGGTTACAACTAAAGGTTAAAATGAACGCAAAATGCATCCATAGAGTTCAAAAGGCTAAAGTCTTTTAGCTACACATCAAGAAAACTAATATATTATATTATATTATGGAACTGACTGCCAAGTTGGCTGATTACCCATAAGACGTTATTATTTTTTCTAGTAGTAGTAGTAATGGTACATTCATTTGGCAGACACTTGTGTCCAAAGTGAATCACAATTTGAGGAAGTTTCAGGACAGTGTGACACTGACATTAGGTCGCACTTCAGGCTACCAAACGTGTGAAGCTTCCATCGCGCCTAAACTACATACCAGACTGTTCTTCTACGAAGAACTGCCTTCGAAACGGCATTGAAATGAAGCATGACGTACTTGGGGTGCTTGTTGAACATAACAGGCAGGAACTCATCCACTGGCAGCATCCTGCTGAGAGGTTGGACATCCAGAAGTTTCTTGGCGCCCTGCAGGGACAGAGCGTATCCCAGGGTCCAGTAAGAGTAATCAGGGTGTACCAGGTTCTTCACCCGCTTCACCCAGCGCTCAGATCGCTTCACCTGCAACCGCTTACGGCCCACGTATCTGAGAGAGAGAGAGAGAACTGGGCGTTCCAGACCAGGCTGAAACTACACTGAGTTCTAAGCAACAATGAATAAGCATCAAACCCCAACTAACATCAAGTCCCAGCTGAGCTTTGCCTGCTTGACATCCTCCATGATGGTGTTGAGGCGGCTCTTAAAGTTCAGTTCAAACCGAACATCATCTTCTAGAACCAGCACCTGCTGCTGCTGCCGTTCCACCACCTGGGGAGGGTATTTAAAATATTTTTTATTGTAACTACTACTGTTTTGTCAATGCCTGTCACTCAATTTTCACTATGGCCAATTTGTAAAATATTTGATACACTATTACTGTTATTGGCTACATTGTAGATTAATATTGAAAACATCGCCTATTGCTCTGATGACAGCTTTGCACGCATTTTTTCAATCAGATTCATGAGGAATGGACCTGGAATGGTGTTTAATTAACAGGAGTTCTTCATCAAGAGTTCA
>JBBPCY010128804.1:0-16853 GCA_037974405.1 Brachyalestes nurse | reverse complement strand
TGTGTTTACTGGTTAATACACTGCTGTTTATTTAAAATAAACGAAAACAAACCAAGCCTCATGCTTTAGAATTTTTTTGTTACTTAACTATCACTGTACCGAACCGTACCGAACCAAACGGACCCCAAAACCGAGGTACGTACCGAATTGTGACATCTGTGTACCGTTACACCCCTAACATATATTGATATAGTTGTTTAAAAACACAAAAGTATTCTTTTTTTCTGATTACTTGATTCATCGTTGTAAAAACTGACAGAATATTGAATTCCAAAAATATTCGGTAGTTGCAGCGCTACTGTGCACATATGAGTGTTTGTATTTGCTTCCCGCACTAAATTGTTGCTGTATAACATTTGAAAATGAGCTGATAACACAAAGTTTTGTTTCCTCTTCTTAATGTTAGGTTGAAGTGAACATAGTGGAAGTGTCTCCAAAAGTCTGAAATGAATGATCATACCTCTACGTCATTTTAAAATAGATTACTGGGCAAATGTTTTTCTATATTTTATCTAGTTATTTAATTAATAACTTCACAAGAATTACTGTAGGAGAGGACTATAACCCATATGGGGTAGAAAAGTTCCAGCAGGCAAAATCATTTGTGTTAAATATGTGCATGGTTTCATTAGCTTGCCTGACCTGCAGCAGCAAAACATTTGTTATTTCTTAAATTTAATCTTCTCAGTATGCCAATGATAAGACAGTCTGACAAGCCTAAAATAGTATTTTTGCATAAACAATGTGATCCAAAGCTTCAGATCAAAATAAAAAGAAATGAGGGGTGGCTGAAGACTTTTGCACAGTATTGTAGAGATATAATATTTTGTCAGCCCAATCAAAACCAATAAAAAAAATATTTTTTGTGTATCTTTGTTTATTTTATTTTATGTTTTTACAACATAGCATGCCACTGCTAATATGCAAATATGTATATTACACAAGAGCTCCATAGGTATCTGTTAAGTGGCAGTCCAGCCAACTGTTCAGAATAAAAAACCATATAATGAACTACTATACAACAATTTGAATCACAGTGACAAGTCAGATAAGGGGAACATGCATGTGCACAGTCTGAGAACAAACTGGTGTGTACAAACGTGTTTTGCATAATGACAGCTGTTGTTTCCCCTTTTGGCTGTCTATTACCAACTCAACAGGTCTTTATTCATTCTAAGTTGTGTAAGAGTGGATACTGGAACCATTGTTGAAAATGTAAATAACAGTTTTCCTTTCCAGTACTGCCCAGCTCAAGCTTGTGACTGGATGAGGAGGCTGTTATTGGATGCTGGAACCCAGTATAATTAAATTTCAGGACAAATAATAACTGAATGACTCCATGTTACCTTGTCCAGTATGTTGAGCAAGTCAGTTTTAAGCCAAAACATCCAACTTTCCTTTATGTTAGCATGTTGTCCATCTGACTGTACAAATGTTGTGTCTGGGCCTGGTTAGGGTGTTTTTTCTCTTTATCCTTTTTTTGTATTTTCTGTCCTTTTGTTTCAAATGGGGTGTTGTTTCTTTAAATTATTTTTGCTTTTGTACTTGGGCAGCGCCATAGACAGAGAGTGGGTCCTCAAAGGTCCCGCCCCCAAACGCGATCGTTTGGCTGGCTGGCGGGTTGACGAGCCAGTCGGGGCGAGATAAAAAGATGGCCGCCGAGCGCATGGCCAGGGCCACTTACACTCTGACTTCCACAAGAACTCTGGTCCGTGAATCCACTCATAGCATTTTACAAAGATGTCTGCCTTCATTCCTCTGCTTGCTAAATCAGCAGGATTCAGCTTTGTTCCAATAAATCTCCACTGTGTGACATCTGTATTCTCTTTTATGACTGATATCCTATTGGCCACAAATGTGCAGAATCTTGATTGACTGTCTGTCCAGAAAGTTGAACTGTTGAGTTTAATCTCCAACTCTTTCCTGAGCATTTTGTCAATTCTAACAGCTAAGACAGCTGCCACAAGTTCCATGCGTGGTATGGTCATCTGCTTTAATGGTGCCACCCTGGCCTTACCAATCATAAAGGCTACATGCAGAGTGTGTGATCCTGATGTCAGACGCAGGTAACTTACAGTACTGTATGCGTGCTCACTGGCGTCTGAGAAATGATGGAGTTCAGCCTGTGGAGACTAGGGATGTGACTTTTTGGCAAAAACACTATTCGAAAATAGATGAGAACTATTAGGATATTATTCGAAAGGCCCCCCCTCCGCACGAACACACGCATGTGCAAACACACAATGACAGTGTGTGTGAAACAGGTATTTTTCCACAAACTGTTTAATCACACGACACTGTGGTTTAACGTAAAAATTATTACAGTACAGTAATGCGCATTCCACCCCCACCCCCCCAGGAAACAGGAAACCAAGAGGGTCATAGATAGAACTGACCATTGACAGAATGCTTCTTCCAGTGTGGGGCTTATCTTTGACAGATATGTTAAACTTGAACATGTCACTTTCTGCAGACCACAACAGACCCAGTGCTCTCTCTATAGGGAGTTTATCCCTGTCCAAGTCCAACTCTTTCATCTCAGTGGCTCTATCTTCCTTTGGGATATGTGAAAATACAGTGCGGCTGTTACTCACCCATTTGGTTAGGTGGAATCCTCCCTTGTGGCAAATACATGTGAGATCTTACATCAGGTGCACTGCTTGCTTTTCTTTTTCAAGACACTTTAAACAGTCATCAACATAAAAATTGGTTTCAATAGTACTTATTACTTCTGGATCATAACAGCTTATATTGTCCTTGGCAGTTTGCCTCAGTGCAAAGTTTGCGCAGCTCGGAGAGGATACTGCGCCAAAGAGATGGACGGTCATGCGATGTTTAACAGGGGATAGAGAGATGTCACCTTTAGGCCACCATAGAAAGCGTAAGAAGTCAACATCAGACTTTGAGACTCTGACTTGGTGAAACATTGACTTTACATCAGCCATCAAAGCTAATGTATGTTGTCTAAATCTGGTGAGAACACCTAAGAGAGTGCTTGTCAGATCTGGGCCTTGGAGGAGTTCAGCATTTAAAGAAGTTCCATGAAATGCTGCACTACAGTCAAACACCACTCTTAATGTGCCTTTCTTGGGATAGAAAACGCCATGGTGTGGAATGTACCACACCTTGCCGTCAGATCTATGTACTTCAGTTTGTGGCACCACCTCCGCATGTCCTTTGCTTATCACATTCTCCATGAATTCTGTGTACTCACTTTTGAACTTTTCACTTCTTTTAAACTTCCTTTTCAGGCCTATCAGGCGCTGTTCTGCAACCTGATAGTTTCCGTTTTAACAGAAATAGGAGTTAAATTACAAAGTCAAATTCTCCTTGAGTTAAATTACAAAAGAACATGTTATGTTAAGCGGATCTTCTGTCACGGATAGAACCGGTCGGGGTTGAGAAAAGAGGGCACAGGTGCGGACATCCATGATATGAACAGAGATTTATTAAACACAAAACAGAACAGAACAAAACGAAACCAGGCACGGGGCCCAGAGACAGAGAAGAGAGGTAGGAAGAAGACAAGAATCGAGAAAGTAGAGGGAGACAAAGGTGAGAACAGAACTGAGACAGCAGAGCGCCAGTAAATAATGCTCCACACCACAGCTGAGGACGGAACGCCTTAAATACACAGCCCAAGGGCTAATCAGCCCTCCGGAACTGTCCTTAGCTGTGAGTGGAGCACAGTTCACAGTCACACAGCGACCCCCACCGTAGTCGCAGAGTGGAACCGTGACATCTTCCGACAGACCTCCTACTATATTATGTAATATCTGCAACAACTGTTGATGTTGATATCAAGCATATTTAAATATTGTGGCGATATTGCTATTACTGCTATTGTATAATTTATAACTATTTTAAGTATTATTTCAGTAAAATTACCAAATCTGTTTGCTAATAGAATTAGATCATTTCACTAGCTACTGTACCATTCAGTGGCGGTTTCTATAAGACTACAGGTGAAACACTGTAAAATAATACAAAAAAACTGTCACTTTTTTTATTGATGTGAAACAAAATGCTCATAAAAATAAGATTGCTCTCAGCACCACCCCCAACGGCGGTGAAACAGAGAATTTCAGTGAAACATGTTTCAAAGAAGCTTCATTGATTTCAGACCCCTGCGGCTCGTGGTTTTTTCAGGTTTGAATGGACTCTAAACAAGTCCCAAATTTAGGATTCAAATTTAAAATATTATTATTTACTTGGCCTCACTCATCTTAGCCTAAAAGCAAGATAGCTGAAATATTACACAATTAAATATCTTCTCTCATTAAACTATTGAATTCAAGTGCATTTTAATATTGTGAAGGAAGTGCATGAACAAATTGTATTTGGAGCAAGTGCTTTAAAAACTGCTGAAAGATAGAACAACATTCTCTGTCTATAACAAAGTAGTGTATTAAAACAAAGACTGGCATAGCCCATATAATAACTAATCACGGGGAAACTTTTTTGCCTTTCAAAAAAATAGGGTCTTGCCTCTTCTGTGCTTCATACTCCATACGCCTGTTGCTTTAAGGAACCGTGCATGCTGGGAGATGTAGTTTTTCAGTGCAAGAAAGTTTTTCTTTTCATTGCTCCTTTTAAAGAAAGAAAATAAAAGCTCCCGTTCTAAGAGAGGAAAGCACAGACCTAGCTCCTCGTATCGTCTCATTTTTGGAGCTGCTTAGTTGCCGAGCGATCAACGCCTGGTTAGCAGCGGCTACAGCCGAGGCGAAAAGGCAACCGGTCGCGTTAAAGAAATTCCGAAAATTTCCGCCGGCCGAATATTCGGTGCATCCCTAATACATAGTTGTAGTGAAATGTGCACCTGAGTCAACACACAAGACTGTACAATAACGTTATCCAAAATTTTAATTAAAGAGAACTTTGGAAATGCTAAACTAAGGTAATAAAATATACATAAAAAGAATATTTCAACTAAACAAATATTTAAAACATTACAAACAGAAGCAAGATCTGTACAGTGTGCTGTGAAGTGCAGAGTGCTGATTTGCTGGTTGACATGTAGACCAGCATATAGACCTGCCCTTTAGGCTGCTCCAAACTGCACTCTTCTGGATCAATTTACTATCCACTTTTTTTTTGTGAACCCCAATGTTAAATTTTGGCAACATTATGAGTGTGTCTTCACCAAACCAGACTGGTTTTCTTTATTCTTCCTCTCTACTGACAGTAGAGAGGAAGATTAAAGAAAGGAGAAATACTTAAGAGGTGGGGAAACGCAGCATAAAATTTGTTAAAGGTGGTACGCAAGCCCTGAGCCAAACCCAATCAAATCTAATGTGTGCAGCTAGGGCCCCATGGGTTCCGACAAATGTCTTACTGTACCCTGAAATCACAATATGGGCTGTTTTTGCTTTTTGATGTCTATATATGTACTGTGTCAACAAGGGGGTGAATTGTGAAACTTTAATAATGTTTATGTACTACTTCAAACTCTTAAAAGAAAAAAGCAATTAACATTTGGCCATCGGTGATTAGGGCCGTTTAAATAATTACTGCTCAGTTTGTTTAGCCCTAGAATGCTTCATTTTAACAAAAAGACATCCTGGAAATGGATAAAAAATATCCGGAGTAAAGTGAATTAATGAACCCATACTTTGACGAATTAATCAATAAAAGAGCGAACGATTGCGTGTACTGCTTAAAGCACTTTCCTGGACATCAAAAGTATGTGTGTGCATGAAATAGGAATTCCTCAGCCCTCCCCAATGCATCCCACGTACTTAATTTACCAAATACCTATCAATGTGTTTACACCTCAGGAACAAAGAGGCTTGACTTTTAGCAAGGAGCTTATCTCTAAGAAGCCCTAGAGAGTCGCAAGCACGTATGGCCAATCTCTTATTTTGACACAATCTACCATCAGTGGCACTTCTGAAGAAACTTTAACTGCCTGTCAAGCCGCCTCAAACAGCCAAAAGCATCACACGTGCGAATTAGTGCCATCCAAAGAGCAAGTGAACTACTGTCATGTTGTAAAATGTACATAAAAGACAAGAAGGCCGGCTTTCCAGACCAAGAAAAAAGTATTGTTGACTTTCTCTGGGTTTGGAGGCAGTGTCACATCTCAGGGTCTCTGGGTTTTGGAGTAGAGTTGGAGTCACAAGTATCTGGGGCAGGAATCCGAGTCAAGTATCAAGTCTCTGGGGTTGGAGTCTGAGACAAAGCTCAAGTCTTTAGTAGAGGCTCATTATGAGCTTTGTTAATAGCTGCAGGCATTGCATTGTACAAAAGTTCTTTTTTAAAGAAAAACCTTTGGTCTGAAGGACTGAACTGTGGAGCTACACACAAAATAACTTGAAAAAGTTGGCCATTTAAGCTAGCAAAACAGGTCCCACCAGTGGGATTTTTTGTGGCTGGTCCCTAGATAGTACAGTCCCACTGCAGGGAACTGCAGACACAAAAAATCAGATCTAGTTTTAGTTTAAACTCTCTTTATTTCTTATATCCTCATAAAAAGCAACAGTCTGCTTTGTCAGCTGTGACAGAAGCCTGTGGTTGCCTAATATGTGTGGTTTATGTTTTATGTTCAGAGGTTTAAGGCAGGTTAGCTCAAGCTTTACTAACCTCACGTATGTTAATGCTGCCTCAGGTAATATTAGGAGAGGATAGCTTAACACAGTCTAGGTCTAAGAATATCATTTCTGTCATCAATTGTGGCTGCACCCGGAGTCAGCTTCTCATGCTTCTCTTTGGGCAGCTGGATGGCCTAGTGGTTCGAGCATTGGCCCTACAATCAGAAGGTTGGGGAATCGTTCCCAACTGCTAGTGTCACCGCTGAGGTACCCTTGAGCAAGGTACCGTCCCCGCACACTGCTCCCTGGGTGCCCCTCGTTGGTGGCAGCCCACTGCTTCACTTGGTGAATGGGTTAAAATGCAGAGAAAGAATTTCACATTGTGCTGTGGTGTGTTCACACGTGACTAAAAGGGTAATTAAATGACTATGTCTTTAAGAAGTGATTTTTAACAAAATGTTATATTTGTCAGTTTCACCGAAAAAACAAATCAGAAGTCCTGAAGTGTCCCCACGTCAGAATCCTGAAGTGTAGCCATGCAAAAAAACAATAATATAAAAATGACCACATAATTTATAAACTGCCTGCTGGAGTCAGATTTACAAAAGAAAAAAAACTAGAAAGTGCATTATGACCTCCACCTTTTCATAGTCAGAGCTGATACTCTGGTCCTTTATCATTTATCGTCTTGTTTGAGTTTTTTTTCTTGACATTCTTTAGCCATGTGACATTCTTTTATCCAGTTAACTGTGCACCTTCGTGTTTATCACATCTGTTAGCGTAATAGAAAACTCCTACTGAAAATAATCTTTAGTCCAGACAGTCGTTCTTGTACTTTGTTGACATCCCAGTTGTTAGTCTGTAGCTCCATTGTTGTTGTTTTTTATATGCGGACAGTACAAAAACAATGGCTTTTTTCCATGTTGTGATGACATTTCGACCAATCAGAAAGCAGTGATGCAGTTAGCTCAGCTGCGGCCCACTTTCGGCCCCGCCATCGAGCAGCGCAGGTACAGCTCGCGTACCAGTCACTTTATGTAATGGAAAAACAGATGTTCATGGTAGAACAAGGTTCCTTGTGCTGGTGAAAAAGCACCACAAATGTTGTGAAAAGTTTGTGAAAATGGTGACTCTACCCTGCTCTACCATCTGCCCCCCAACATTGCAAGTCACAGCTATATTTGTATCAATTTAGCTATTTTTTCTCGGGCTACAAAGAGTCTTCAGTCTCAAGTCTTTTAAAAGTGAATCAGAGTCAACATGTGGCTCCAGTGCAGCTAGCTCTGTCCACTTGATTGCTGTTATGGCAACGCCATCCAGCAGTTATTTCCAGTCACACAAAAACATTTGAAAAATGTAAGAGCAATGTTTCTGGTATATGGACATTGGTAACACTGGTTTAAAATCAGGCAGCATGATTTAGCAGAAGTAACTGAAATTAGCACATTGGTGTAGCATTATCCTGGACACACCATCAAGTCAAGTTACACCAAGCAGTTTTACTGTCATTTCAACCATATACACAGTACACAGTGAAATGACACAAGATGCTTCCAGGACCATGAAGCAACACAAGAACAGAAACAGAAACCACAAGACCACAAGACAGCACGTGTACGGGTTTGTAATGGAAAAACATTTTTTCAAATGTTTTAAGAAAAAGGGGGTGCAATAAAAACTCAAGAGTAACAAAATAACCGGACAACATTTAGTGCAGTCGACAATAGCTTCCGTACTAGTCTGAATGAATACAGTGTTATGACAGATATTGTATTTTCAGCAGCGATGAGTTAATTGTGCAAATACAGAATAGAGAGTTATGTTTGCAAAAATGCAGAACAGAGGTAGACAGCAATAAATATAATTGTGCAAATAGAGAAGCGGCAGGAAAGAGATATTGCAATATTTACAGAAGCAATTTAAAGTCAGTTCTTTGACTGAGGCAGAAAAGGTCATTGTGTATATGCATTGTGTTAGGAGGAGAAGAGGGAGGTTCAGGGGAGGGGTATGTTGGTGCTACAGTATATGTTTCAGTTCTGGGTGAACATAGGCAGAGCCACATAGGCCCATATGCTACGGAACCTTTTGCCAATTGGGAGAAGGGAGAAGAGGGTGTGTGTGGGGTGAGTGGGGTCATTTACAGAGCTGGTGGCTCTGCGGATGCAGCGTGTGACATTATTGTCCATGACAGAGGGGAGGGAGACCCCAATGGTCTTCTCAGCTGTCCTCACTATCCCCAGTAGGGTCTTGCAATCCCAGGCATTACAGTTCCCATTACAAGCTACAGAGAGTGCTCTCTATAGTCCCTCTGTAGTGTAACAGACCTCCCCATATTGAAACAAGGCAGGGCTGTTGACAGATCTATACATATATAGGGTAGGGAACAAACCACCAACTCCTTATATTGTATCACACAGTGTATTTATACATTCACCAAACATTTACACACACATACACATACACAATCCCCCCAGACCCAGACAGTCCATACGACTCTGAATTGCAACCAGTAAAGTCCTTTACTAATTCCTAGTCCGTATTGTCCTGACCCAGGGACCTCCTCGATCTCTCCTCTGGTTCCGCCCGGGAAGGATAGGCTCCAGGATGGCACCCCCGCTCCACAGACCACCATCAAGAAGACAGAAGAAAAGAAAACCCACCTCCACACAGCAGGTGGAACACTCATTAACACCATACATAAAATAACATGCTTGTTCCGCATGTAGGTTTTCTAATACATTTGTGGCTTGTTGCTGCGGGTAGCCTAGCCTAGCTTCCCATGCTTCTTATATAGAGCAGTGACGGAAATAGACCCACTACCTAATCCACCACAGCGCCCCGCCTGGGGAGAAGCCCTTAACTGCACCCTGCTGTTACAGTAGAATGTGGTGAGGACTGAGGGATGCACTCTCCTCAGTCTCCTCAGGAAGTACAGATGCTCCCTTTCTCGGTGAGGGAGCTGGTGGTTTTTTTAAGGGTTGGTCTTCTATACTAGGATGGCACAATGGGTAGTGCTGTTGCTTTACAGTATGAAAGTCTTAGGTTTGATTCCTATTGAGGGACTGTTTTGTGTGAAGTTTTATATTATCCCTGTTTCTGGGTGCTACAACTGACAAAGGTAACTTCTGAAGCATGTTTTCAAATGTGAGATACCATGAAATTCCTTACCTCAAGTTCAGCACACCCATCAACAAGAATATCCGCCATATTGGAATTTCCACCATATTTGATTTTATGGAAAAAATTTTCACAAGCCATAACTTTTGCCCAGATGATCTTCAGCCCAAGCTTTAAAATATAATTGGATAGTTTTTGCGCTAATCTGAAACAGAAACATGTAAACCATGCCGAGCTATTTGTGACAAATTTTGGACAAGTAAATGCCTCCAGGGATTCTTGTATTTGCATTACTTTTTGCAAGTAACAGCTACAACATGAATGAAATGGAGAAAAGACCCACACTTTCCGTGAGCAGAAGACACAATATTTTCAAATGGCAGAACTCTAATAAACGAGAAGTTTTTCACGTTGTAAAAGTCAGACCATGTTGGCATGCATGTAAATGGGACCATAAATGTCACAGTTTGGTTCAAGAACTTGACTAATGTGTGCATGTAAACATAACTCGTGTCTCTGTTATACTCTCACCCAGCAAACAAGAACACTAACAAATCATATTCCTTTTCACTGAGGGTGCTGTGACCAATCTTCGAAAAAGACTAATGAGTGCTCTCTAAGTATTATCACACATAACAAGCATTCACACAGTCTGACAAAGGCACAGGCCTTTTAGTCCAGTGAGGGACAGTAATGAGGGCATGAAGGAGTGAGAACTGAAAGGGTAGCAGGGACTAAATCTGCGCTGAAAGCTCCTATTTTCTCCGGCAGGGCTGTGCAGTGAATCATTAGGGAGGCGTTTTTCCCCACTCCTTCCAGAGGGCTTGGTTTACTTTGGGAGAAGGGATGAAAGAGGAAGAACAATGAGCAGCAGAGGGAGCCCAGAGAACCCGTATTGCAAAGGAAAAGCTGTGAGAAAAGGGCCATATGTGGGACATCTGTATGTGTGTGTGTGTATCAGAGGTGTGAACATGTAGGTGTTTTTGCGCGTGCATGCCTGTGTGTGTCCACGTGAGTGTGACTGGAGGATAGCGTAGGTGGGTGTGATGGCTTGAATGTGTGGGGTGGAGAGAGAGTGGGAGACAGAGAGAGCAGGGGAAAGAGAAACTGTAACAGACAGAGATAACAAGAGCAAATTGTGAGTGAGAGAAAGAGAGAAAGAAAGAGAGGGAGAGAGAGCAGGGGAAAGAGAAACTGTAACAGAGATAACAAGAGCAAATTGTGAGCAAGAGAAAGAGAGAGAGAGAGGGATAGAAACAGAGACAAACACAGGGAGAGACCATACAAGTGACATATATATGAACAAAGGAAGAAAGATAAAGTCAGAGAGGGGTAAAGAAAAACAGAGAGGATGAGAGAGAGAGGGAGGGCGAGAAAGAGCGTGTGCACCTGTGTGTAAGAGTGTGAAAGTGATGGAGTAAGAGAGAGAAAGAGGGAGAAGGTGTGTGTGTGTGTGTCTGTGTGTAAGAGCAGGAAAGTGACGGAGTGAGTGAGTGAATGACTGAGAGAGAGAGAGAGAGAGAGAGAGAGAGACTGCGTGCCCCTGCATGCATCTCCTCTTTCTCCCTCTGCTCGATCCATGATGGACCTCATTGGAGAGGCAAACTGACAGCCATGTTTAATTTCCTTGCAATAACAGAAAATTGAACACACCAGAAAGGCCGGCGAGTGAGAGGGCTTTTCATCAACAGCCAGAACTCCAGCCAGTAGCTCTACACCACTGCAGCCACACACACACCGCACACTCACTTATCTCTTAATATATGAATAAACACCGGCAGCACACACATATGAGAGAGAGAGAGAGAGAGAGAGAGAGAGAGAGACATATGCACATTTAACAGTCCATAATAAATCCAAGCAAATTGAGCTCTAACACAGAATAACTAAGGGCTGTGAGTCACCAAACAGGTATTTTAGCACAGGGCATGTGAGGATGTTTGATTTGGCCCACTAGAAAGCTACCCTGTCCCTCCATCACCCTGTACCCAATATAAGAACATGCTTTTTTATGTTTATGTTATATGTAACTTAATAAAGTTGTATTTGGTCTATGTGCAACTTTATATAGTCTAATGGCATGTGATAACATCAAATATTTGTCGCCTTTCCAAACAAGTACTTTAAGTTTAAATAGTGTCATTACTGCAGTTCCAAATAAATATCAGTAGGGGCAGCATTGCATTAATAGTCAGCACAGCTGTTCCGGCGCCGTACAGTACTGTAGAAGTCGCGATTGGTGCCTCTTATTCAAATACTAATTGTATGCATGTAACATAGATGAATGGAGGTAACAAATTAGTATTATCAAATGTTAATCACCATCAGAGTTTTAGTTTACATTTATTTTAGTTAGCTGCTTTCTTTATTAATTTATTTGAATGGTTCATTATTTTTTATCATGGAAAGCAGAACCAAAGGTGTGGTTTTCTGAACATTCAAAAAACACTCAAAAACACTTAAAATCTATTTTTATTATATGTTAGTAACACAATATAATGTTCTAAAACTCATTTTTAGAAACTCACATTGGAACCTTCGTTTCTATTTATTTGTAAAAGGTTTTGTCTTTTTGGCCCTCGGCTCACCACAAATATTGCACTTTTGGGATCCCCCGATCCAGCTGCATGGCCTGGAGGAAGCAACAGCAGAAGAGTCTCCTTGATAACCGCAGTGTGCTAGAGGCAGACCATCTCCACCAAGGGCGATTTGGAAAAAAAAAAACAACTCACAGCAATTATCCTGTGGAGGAGAGATAAAAGCCGTTAAAGCACAGGGCTCACGTGTTAATGTGTCCAGCGACACTGTGGGAGCTGTCAGGGTGGACTACCACGTGACAGACTCTGCTTCAGTCATGACCACTAAGAAAATGTCTTTTTTTTTGTTCCCTGTAACCTCCAGCCTTCAGAGAAGGCCTAATGATTTCTGAGAAATAAGTGTGATTTCTATTTTAAAAAATTAATTAAACCATTTTAGTTCATTTTATTTCATATAATCATCATGATATTTATGTAAGCTGTAAAGTATTTATGTAAGCTGCAGCAGTGCTTTTATTTCATTGTCAAGCTTTGGTTGGAAATGAAACTGTTACATTCTTTAATGGGCCACCAGAACATTATCCAATCTGGATTCTCCCTGCATGGTATTAAAGTAGATACAGTCAAGGAGCTCTCCCACTGGTCAGGCCTTCAGAGATGGAACACAATTAGGAAGCGAAAGTGGTTTCAATTAATCACATTTTGATTTGATTTGGCTCCAGTTTCTTGAGAAAATGCTCACTCCAGGACAGGGGTACCCAGTTCCGGTCATGGGGGGCCGCTGTACATCACGGTCTGGGGATTTTGCTGCTCCAACACATCTGGGGCCGTATATCTTACGTTAAGATAGGACGATTTATTTTTTTTCAGTTTGGTATTACAGAAGCAAATCCTAACTGAATTTAGGAATCCTATCTTATCTCGAGTTAGGAATCCTAAATAAGCAATCTAACATCGATCAGCGACTTTTATGTCTGTTACCTAGCAACTAATGCAACAGGTTATCTGGCGAAGTAACTTACCTGCTGCTACTAGTAGCTTTACAAGGCTACAGTCCTTAACACTGTATCGTCAGAGTATTTTCAGTACTGTCTTCAAAATATGGATGTTGAACAACGTTGTGCTTTGAACTTTAAACCAGACGAACTGGTCAGAGCCGTCATAGAAAACTCTCTCACACACACACACACTCACTCACAGTCTCTCTCTCTCTCCCTCTCTCTCACACACACACACACACACACACACACTCACACAGACACACACTTTGCTTTGAAAATCACCTTTAGCGAAAAAAACGAAGCGCATTTCTTAACTGTACCACAGCTGGGAGAGCAGCGTGCCGACGGGCCAAATTACCCGTAGCCTAAAAAATCAGCTGCCGACAGTTAGGACAGTGGAAGGGTTCTCCTAAAGTTAGGAGGGTTTATTTAAGATTTTTTGAGGTTAGGATGCTTCTGTAATATACTTTTCTTATTTCAAATTAGGATAGGATAGGATAGGAACGGTTGTTCTGTAATGGCTTTTGTCCTAAATGAGATCCTAAACTGCCGATACCATGGTTACCACACAGTTAAGATAGGAAGTTAGGAAGTTTCTGCAATACGGCCCCTGGTCCAACTCCCCTGTAGCTTGTTTTAGTAAAGGGTGAGAACTACCGAACTACCAGACTCCAGGACCAGAAATTGTCACACTTCCTTCACAAGACCCCTTCTTGATCTGAGGTTGAGTTCTGAGAGAGGCCTCATCTAGTGATATTTCCGCAGTGCTCACTGGGGGTCTCCAATCACCATATTTTTTGTAGCAATTCCTATCTAATCTATCATTTTTATCTCAGATTTCTTTAGAATTCTCTTTAGTCTTCATATTCTCAGCCTGATCAATTATACTTGATTTAAGAGTCTTTTAACTGGAGAAGGTGAACTTTTTAATGATGTGCAGGTAGAAGCCAATTGAAAGCCAACTATCTTCTAATTAGCTCATACAAGCTTATATTTCTTTTACACATACTTATAGGTCCTATTATACACTTATATACTCATTGTAAGTATAAAATGTAATATAAATCCATGATCCCTGTAAATTCATTCATTTTGGGGGCAGTCGCTTCAAATGAAACAAAATGTCATTTGTACTACAAACAAATCTGATGATTTTTTGCAGTTAATTAAATGGGAAATTAACAAAATACGGTTGCTGTACGAAATACAAACAGTGGATTATTTCATGGCTCTCTTTAACACCAAAGGCTACTACTGTTTTGGCAGATTAAGTCATCAGTAAAAAGACGAATTTGATGTTTTCTGAGCTTCTTCTATTGCCTCTTTCTTTCTTTTATCCTTAATTTTGTAGAACATCTGAATAAAAGCAACACAAGCCTGGAGTTCACGTGTTATCCATGTAACATAAAGGTTGTGACGATTTATGATGCAATTTGCGATAACACTCCCTCTCATCGATCCCTCATGTCAAAAATGCATGTACTTCTAGCCGTTATGTCAACTAAGGTCATCTCGTTGATCCTCTGAATGTGGCTCTGCAGTGCACCTTTCGTTTCTGACATCAGTGTCTTTCAAGACACCCACAGACATTCATACACAGCAAACACCGCATACGTCAGGTGGCTTGGATGTTTTGCGCCAACCTTCTCAAATGTGCAAGAATGAGCACTAAAGATAAGATGAAGGTACCAGTGTTAGCAAGGCCTACCTCAACTGCAGCCCTCACTCTAAGACACATCTTGTTTCTGGACAGCACAGACGGCGTAACAGTCTATACTAGTATATACGAATATTTGGATCACATTGCTTGACCTCAGTGCCTTTGCTCGACCTGTGTCTGTTGTAAATGAATGGATAGCATTTAAATTCGTGCCCAGGTCAAATTAGGAAGACAGATCTACTGTGTGCCATCTCGACCAAATGGTTGTACATTTTAAACAATTTTACATCTATTGCTACTAAAATATATGACATTATGGACCCATTTTATTTCTCCCAGAGAGAAAGTCATTTCCCCAAACCCCCAGTAACAGCTAAGTCCCCCATCCATAAATTTCTAGTGAAGGTCATGACATACATCATAAAATAATGGCTTCTACAGCCAAAGAGTAGAGATTCGTGAGTGATTTAGGATTTAACCGTGTATTACCATCATAAATGCTGCTGTGAATGGGAGTACATAATGTGTATGGGTGGATACAAGCCTCCTTCAGTCATTGTTAGTCACATTAGCGTGACTGATTTACACGTTTTGAAACAATTAAAACTCAAATTACCTACATGACATGATAATAACCCTGTCATGTAGGCAGACACAGGTGTGTACCCACATGGGTTAATAATAAAACCTATTATTGACAGCAAGCCCAGCTGTCCAGCTTTATCTTTTTCAGTGGACACTGACACACACAATCAGAAATGTTAAGTAGGAACTTCTTGCATTTTCAGTGATTTTTCTAACAACACACTCACTATGGGATGACGCTCAGCCTGGCCAGGTGAGATCAGGGGTCACTACTCAGCTACTGCTGCCAGGCGGCCCACCACACCGCCACCAAATCCCCTCACTACTGTCTGCTGCTGTTGCTACAACAACAGTGGCAAAACAAACACAAATCTATTTAGCTGCTTGCGCGGCTCTGAGATGAAAGGGTTCAGGCTGTTAGCGCCAGCGTGAGCGGAGGAATATTTATGCATATTTATGGGGGTGGGAGAACTCCACAGAGCCCCCAAACACTCCACTACACTGCTTTCCCTAAACAAGGCCCAACACTGCATACAGCTAGTCAGGCCATGTTCATCTCTCTCTGTCTCTCTCTCTCTCTCACACACACTCACACACGCTCTCTCTCTCACACACACACTTACATATAACCACTCAATCTTCTGTCTGGAAGCCACGTGAGCCATCTGTTTCTTTGTGTCTATATGAAGAGAGATATCTGTCATTGTGCAGCCGACTTTCTGAAAAGAACATTTCAGGCATTTAGAATGAAACTCCAGACGGCTCCTGTTTCTGAGGTATTCTCCACACAGACGCACACACATTTCTTCTCAAACAAAGGCAGCCCTCCAGTCGGCACACCACCTGCAGCGTATAATCCTAAAGCTCATATAATGCTACATAGATCAGATACAAATGCTTTCTGCCCCAATTCAGGGTTTGGGTGCAGAAATAATAACACAATCCTTCATGCACTTCTCTAATAAGACAGCACTCTCTGGCTTCTTTCTTCTGACAGTATGTCTATCTAAAGAAAGCAGCTGCAGAAAATGGAAAAAATACACAGGAAATAAGTATAGGTTATGTATTGCAAGCAGTCGTGCGTAGCATGTTGATATGAGATGATATTTATGGAGAAAATAGGCTGCAGGAGAGGATGCAAACAGCACAAATGTATACTAATGTATGCCCTTCATAAAAAACACCCACCTTCTACTTTCACTCATCAGTCACTTTATGAGCTTAATCGACCTTTTGTTTGTTTCTGTATACTATTATTGTGCCTTTGAGACTGATATACACTAGGGGTGTAACGATATGCCCAGGTCACGATGCGATATGCATCATGATATTTTGAACAAAATTTAAAAATGAAACTGAAATTCAAATAACAGATTTATTTCAAAAACATTAACCAATTTCAATAACTTTCTTTGTTGTACAT
>JBBPCY010128776.1:0-16856 GCA_037974405.1 Brachyalestes nurse | reverse complement strand
ATTTGACTGTATGACTTTCACTTGTATTGGAGTAACATTTGACTGGTGGTCTCTGTACTTTCACTTCAGTAATGAAGCTAGGTACTTTGTCCGCCTCTGACTGTACATAATTATCAACATTTTAATTTTGTTTCCACTGAGAGAGCCTCAACCTGAGCATGTCATTACATGTTCACCACCACAGTAATGCTAATGAATGGACGCTTGCAGTTAAACTGCACCACCTAGTGGAAACTATTCCTCACTGCTCAGCGGTACTAAAATAATAATTCCCACCCAGAGTCCTGCACTAATGCCGACCTGCTCAAAAACATCTACCGCAACTATAAAGGCCTGACTCAGCAACTTTTAATTCTGTCAGGTTTGGACAAAGGATTTTGGGAATACGTTATTAAACAATAATACAAACATAAAACTAATACTAATGTAGCATAATGAGTGGTTCATCTTTTTCATATTTGAATATAGAGTAAAGAGATCATATATGGTTGTGAAATATGATCGCCACTATATATGATCTCTTTACTCTTAATGTTATTCGGTTTTGGTAATTCTTGACGTTTCCATTACAGCCCCGTGACTGTAGCAGCGTTTGTACGAAGGTTCTGCACCAGAAGAGGTTAAAAAGTTCCACTGGAGGGAAACAAACTCTCTACAGACAAAAACAGGTCAAATCCGATCGTGGACTTTGGATAAAACTTTGCTTAATCATTCCAGTCCAGACCGCCGAACACAAGAGAAAGTTACTGTGAGGAGGAACTTTACAGACTCTTCAACATTTCTGCTTTATTAAAAGATAAACAAAGTCATTCAGTGGTTTGATGTGAAATGTGCTGTAGAGCGACGCCTCTAAGCATCTAAATACAAATAAAACATTGTTTAGCTTTAAGATTTGTTTTTGACCTTTAATACACTGTTTGTGTATTTCATTGTGGCCCATGCCGGGGGTTGTGAGAAACTTAATTTTTCAGATTTATCACCACTTTACCATCAACAAGATAACATACAAACACTCAGGAGACTTTTGTATGTTCATCGAACCATTTCAAATCAAATCACATTTCAAATCGAATGACTAACCTATGCAGAAATTTTGAAAAGTTGGTGGAATTCCCCTTCACACTATGTACTTTACGATAAATACTAGATGTTTGGAATTTAATTAATTATTACGGTGCAATACTGATTCTCCTGAATTAATGATTCACACACACGTTAGTATTACTAAATTTCTGAGGACATTCCTTTATCTCTAACAATTTTTTATCTAAGTTAAACAACGTGAACACCAAACTTAAACATAACCTCAGTTTACTTTATCAGTTTTAAAAAAGTTTGTAATGAAAACATATTTTGTGTAAAAAACGTCCCCACTTTTAGTGATAATCCGTTATTCCTATCAGTATGAGAACAAGACTAAATAAGTAACACACACACACACACACACACACACACACACACACACACATACACACTTTAATGAGCAAAATGAAGAGTTACTTACGTTGTACCAGCTTTGGCTTTTCTGTAAAGGAGAGAGAGACAAACAAGTGTGTGAGAGAGTGAGAGAGAGAGACAGAGAGAGAGTGAGAGTGAGAGAGAGACAGAGAGCTATATTAACACTGCACTATCTATAGACACAAACACATACACAGCGTAAAGGTCACCACAGGGTAAGGAAAAAGACACACACACACACACACACACACACACACATTAATAAATACACCACTTGCAGAGAGTGGACAGGTCAGTAGAGGGCAGTATAACCTCACAGTGGGAGAGTAACTCTGATTAAATGTTTGTTCTTTAAATATTGTCCAGTAAGAAAGACAGACATTATAACACCAACCAGGTTCTTTCAGTGGTGACACTTCAGTATTAAATGGGTTTATAAAACACTAATAATACCCTTATAACGCCCTTATAATGCCCTTATAAAACCCTGATAGAACTCTTATAAGACCCTGATAAAACCCCTATTATTAAGACTGGCCAGGCTAATAACCACCTCTGACCGCTCCTTACTGCTCTCGTCAGCTTTTCCAGAGCATGTCTGTTTTATAAGATAAGATAAGATAAGATAAGATAAGATAAACCTTTATCAGTCCCACAAGTGGGAGAAAGTGGACAGTACAAAGTTAAAAATTAAGAAACAACAGAATAAAACAGAATAAAAATAAAATAAAAATAAAATACTATACTAAGAGTGCAGTATAAAATGTACAATCTGGAGATATAGAATATGGACACCTGTCTTGTAAAATATTTACAAAAGTATATTTGTAGACTATATGTAAACAAAAGTAGACTAAGTGACATGTCTGTACACAATGAGTATATGTATACATACAGGTACACAGTGGAGTGACAGGCATTGACAATAACGTTTTAAATTGCACATACATGATACATGATAATATATACATTATAATCAGATCCTGCCTTGAAGACCCCAACTGAAGACAAACTCCTCTTTCTCAGACATCGAGAATAAATGTAATCTGGGTGGAAACCACACACTGACATGCTCAGAATAACGCTCCAGTTCAGTGACATTAACGCGGTATAAAGTAGAAATTAGCACTTGATTTGTTTATTATTAGTTTTAAGTGGAAAGGAATCCTTAATCAGCAATTAGTATCTTTATAAAGTAGTAATGGACATTTTGTTCCATTCCATTCTACTCCAACTTTATTTATGAAGCACTTTACAAACCAATAAAGGACCAAAGTGCTGTACAAAGGAAAAATAAGAATAAAAGACAATAAAAAAATAAGTAAAAATAAGTAATTAAAATAAATAAATAAAATAACACAGCAATGAGCTAAAACTAACATCTCACACAGTGTTAAAAGTCAAGGCGAAAAGATGTGTTTTTAGCTGAGATTTAAAAACGGGCAGAGAAGAGGCCTGTCTAATCTCTAATGGCAGATCATTCCAGAGTTTGGGAGCAGCTACAGCAAAACGATCTCCTCTAAGTTTACACTTACACTGTCCTGGGTACACTCAGGAGCAGATGACCAGCTGACCTGAGAGAGCGGGTTGGTGTATAAGGCTGTAGCAGCTCAGACAGGTAGGATGGAGCAAGGCCATTGAGGGCTTTAAAAGCAAAATAAGTTTTTTTTAAATGAATCCTAAAAGGACTGGGCAGTCGGTGTAATGAAACTAAAATAGGAGAAATGTGCTCAAACTTCCGAGTGCCAGGTGAGCTGCAGCATTTTGCACCCTCTGCAAATGCATAATAGATGAACCACTGACCCCTTTATAAAGTGCATTACAGTAATCCAGCTGAGTGGTCACAAAGGCATGGATTACTGTCTCAAAATGCTCTCGGGAAAGGATTGGCTTTATTTTAGCCAGCTGCCTCAATTGAAAAAAAAAAACGTGATTTAACAACTGCCTTAAGCTGACTGTCAAGTTTAAGTTCAGCGTCCACATTTACCTCCAGGACAATTGGCTTACTGTATTGGGCCAAAGAATCTAAAAACACATTGGTGGTTTCAGTGGAGTTACCAAAAAACATCATTTCAATCTTTTTATCATTCAATTTTAAAAAGTTAAGAGCCATCCAGGCCGTAATGTCCTCAAGACACGCTGCACAGCGGATGTGCCTTTTTTCTTTAGAGGAACATTGTTCTGACAGTCATCAGCATAAAAGTGAAATGCAATGCCATGTTTTCTCAGTAGCAAACTAAGAGGCAGTAGATACAGTGAAAAGAGAAGAGGGCCTAAAACTGAGCCCTGTGGGACACCACATAAAAGAGGAGCTAAAGGAGACACATGATCACCAAGTCTGACACAAAACATTCGCTCCAACAAGTAAGACCTAAACCACTCCAATGCTGTGCCCCTGATGCCCACCCATTGCTCCAAGCGAGAAAGCAAAATATCATGATCCACAGTGTCAAACGCAGCTGTCAAATCTAAAAGTACCAGAACAACACAGTCACCAGAATCGGTAGCTAAAACTATGTCACTAAAAACTTTTAAAAGGGCCGATTCAGTGCTGTGTAAAGATTTAAAACCAGATTGGAAAACCTTTAAAACATTTTCCTTTTCCAAAAAAAATCCTTTTCAAGGATTTTAGAAATTAAAGGTAGTTTAGAGATAGGCCTATAATTTGCAAGAACTGTAGCATCAAAACCAGGTTTTTTAATCAAAGGTAGGACTACCACATGTTTAAAATTCTTAGGGACCACACCTGACAACAGACTTTGATTGACCAAGTTAGGAACCAAAGGTCCAATTGTAAGTAAAACCTCATTTAAGAGTCAAGGAGGGACAGCATCATTTGGAGACCCCACAGGCTTCAAACGACCAACAATTTCTTGTAAAGAGGAAAAAGACACAGGCTCAAACCTGTCAAAGACAGCAGAGCAGGAAACAGAGATGACTAAAGGGTCATGAGTATAAAGAGAGATTTGAGCCCTGGTGGAGGAGACCTTCTCAATAAAAAAGTGCACGAAAAGTTCACAGGCTGCAGGCGAAGACTCAATACCAAAAGACTGTGGTGCATCAAGGACAGTGTCAATTGTCTTAAATAAAACACAAGGATTTTGACAGTTTGACAGAATGATGTCAGAAAAATATTTTCTTTTGGCACCTTTTGCAGCCGTTTGATAACTCTGCCAACAGTCCTTTAACATCTGGAATGACACTTGCAGTCCATCTTTTTTCCATCTGACAGCTCGTGTCGTGTCATTCAGCCAGGGTTCTGATTTAGTTTTAGGCTGACAGGTTTTTAATGGAGCCACCATGTCCAATGCAGGTGGAATTAAACCAAGCACTCAGTTCCTCAGTCTGGCTCTGTGAAAACTCAGGGGTTTTACAGTTCTGGTTAAAAACTGTTGAAAACTGCTCAGCAGTGGAGGAATTAAAAACACAACAAGCAGCAGCGCAAGGTGTAACTCTGGAACAGGCTTCAAATATCACAAGACTGTGATCAGAGAACACAGACTCACAGATCTCAATGTTAAAAATAGGAAAACCATAAGATAAAACAAGATCAAGTGTGTGTCCACATTCATGTGTAGGACCGGTCACACACTGCACAAGATTAATGAATCAATCAAATTTAGAAAAGCCTTTGCCATGTGCATATCAGGACAACACACATGAATACTGAAATCTCCAACAATAAGAACACAATCATATTTTGGCATATATTCAGCCAAAAAGTCAGCAAAGTCATTCACAAAGTCCTTGTATTTTGGAGGGCGATAAACCACCACACACAAAACTGTGCTGGAGCAACCAAGTTCAAACATACTCCAATCAAAGCTGGTGAATGCCAATGGTGGAAGCATTTAACTTGCATTTAAAATGGCTTTTAAAAATTATCGCGATTCCTCCTCCTCAGCCCAAGGTCCGCAGGGAATTAAAATAGCAGCAATCATCAGGTAAAAGCTCAGAGAAGATGCTACACTCACCGGCGCTTAGTCTCACACACACACGTCTCACACACACACAGAAAATCCAAGCCTCGAGATGTGAGGAAATCCTTCAGGATAAAAGTTTTGGAGAGCAGGGTTTTTGGGGCTGGAACGTTCCATCCAAGCCGACGAGAGGTACTAGCCAGGCGTCAACAGGTTCCAGTAAATGCAGAGAGATTACGAAGCGTTCCGTGTTCTTTAAATAACGGTATAAAAGAACACCACAAAGAGGCTTTCAACTTCACCTGCCAGCCACTACGGCGCCCCCTGTGACGAGTGCGCCTATGCCAGAGAGGTGGAGTCGTAACACAGCACAGGTAAGCGGGGAGCTCCGACAGGAACGGAGGCAAAGTTCTATGTCTATTGTAGTTTAAATTCAACAAATCTTTGGCAGAAAGTCTGAGATCCAATAAAGTTTGGCGATTATACACCAAGAGAGAGTCTACATTCATCATAACACTCAAGTAAAAATCACACAAACAAACACAACACTGGCAGCGACAGACGACAAGCCACACACACAGGCGCCATCTTGGGAGACCAGATACCAGATTCATAGTCAATTCTTTTGTACACAGCTAATTATTTTGTAATAATTATTTTGTACATATAAGAGTACTAATGGGTACTTAATTCATAATAAGAAGTCTTACAGAGTAGTCTTAAGTACTTTATAGAGATGCGCTGACCCAATATTCTCTATAGGTATCGGTCCGATCCTGACCTAAATTACTGGATCGGAAATCAGGAAGTGTCCCAATACTTTAGTCCCCCACGGAACGTTCTAGCGGTTCAATCTCCGTCAAATTTCACAGCCAGATAGGGCTCAATGAGACCTTTCCAACCAGCGGACTGGCAATATTTGCGTTCTGGAAAAGTCCAGAACAGCCGCCCGGTGCATGGCTGTTTGCCTGTCTTTCTTGGCCAAGATGCAGACCTCTGCACAACAAACCCGCCCTCTCGAACCGCGGCTGAGACGCAGTCCTCTGCGTGCACCTCGACCCCCCCCAGTCTAGGGCCGTTTTTTAGTCCCAGTCTGCCCCTGTTTCCAAAGACCCCTATATAGTTCACGGGAGAGTTATATCATTCACCTCACCTCACATTATGGCGAATGAGGGGTCGTTGGAAAGGTCTCACCGAGCCCTATCTAATTCTGAAGTTTCACATTTTGAGTGCCATTTAGATTTTAAGATCATTTAAGACGAATCCTCCATGTTGGTGAGGGGATATCACAGCAGGCAGTCCAGCCCCCTGCTAAGTAACAGCCAATTGTAATCACGAAGCGTGGCCAGTAAGTATATCTCTCCGTTTGTAAAAGTGATACATTAAAATCCCACATTTCGAGTCGCCATTTGTAAAAGTGCAATATTTATATTTAGAGTGCAACATTTAGGTTTTTTTTAACACATTCAGCTCTAAATATGTGAAAATTGCACTAAACGATGAAAAAATGACACCTCTAAAAAGTAGAGATGGGCCTGATCCAATATGATATCGGTATCGGGTCCGATATAGCCATAAATCCGATATCGGATATCGGTCGGACAGTCCTGATCTCTAAATTCCAGTTTGCAGCTTGCGCTGGACCTTAAACTCAATGCTGTGTAATATGAGTTGCATCAGCAGACAACCCAAAAGCGAAAGGAATATCAGAGAAGACTCTAATCTCTCCCTCCAGACCTCTTTGGGGTTCTTTAGGGGCTTCTAATAAGTGCTGAGTAGTTTATTTGCTCTGTGATGTAACAAACAGCTCAATTTCAACAAAAATAATGCTAATATTAAAGTAAAAAAGATTATTACATCGGAATCTGTATCGGTATTGGCAGTCATGTATCGGAATCGGAACTGGAAAAATGTGGATTGGCCCATCACTACAAGAAAGTGGACTGAATGTATAGCCTACATTCATGTAAATAATATTCATAGCCTACATTCATATCCACAATGCATGGATATGTCCACGTTAGATACATTAAGGATCTTCTTGATGAGGCCTGTGGTTGACTACAGAGTCTCGTAGCTGTGACCTGAAGAAATTTTGAAATGGGCCTGCCACCAAGAAACACCCTAGAAACACCATTGCAACCATCTCCTAAACTGCCTTTCATGCCTTAGCAACCACCCAGAAACAGCTCTGTCCCAATACTTCTGTTAAGTTTAAACAGGTGTGTCCCAATACTTTTGTCCATATAGTTTAGTTTAAACAGGTGCATTCATTTCAATGGTGTTAAAAATGAATGGAAGTAAATGGGGGAAAAAGGAATGAATGAAAGACAAGGAAAAGACGAGTGCAGGTCATCACCGACCGCGTTTGCATGTCGGGGAAGTTGGCCTGAGGCATCACATGAAGTTTGGTGGGTCGGAAAGTTGAGCCCTATTCATTTCCTACAGGAATTTTTTTTGCCGGAAAAACAGGAATAACGAACGAACGACAAGACGTAGCATAAAGCTGTGAACAAGGCCGCTATTCCAGATCGGTCCCAATGTGTCACAGTTGGAACGGTGTCTCTATCTCGAAAGCCCTGAGAGGAGTAGCGGGACAAAAAACGGGTGAACGGAATAAAAATAAAGATAAAACTTAAGAAGAACAATAGTGTGCTTGCTCTGTCAAGGTGACTACATACATGAACCAAGAATGTAGTGCCGAAAATCTACAGAAGAAGAACAAAAGGTTCTTCTTCAAGGACCCGTGGGAACCCTGCTATTCAGACTAAAGAAGTTTAAAACCACACAAATGTCTTAAATGGACATCCAGGAAAAAATAAAAAGCAAGAAAAATGTAGAATATGGATCCTTTAATGGAAAAGGCACTTCATAAAATCATGTTCATGGCACATTCTGAGAGACAGAAATTGCATCACAGGAAGCTTAGGGCACAAAATGGCTTAAATAACTTGCTGCAGAGATCAAACTGGTGGCACTGTAAAGTGAGTGGGGAATTTGCTAAAGGCATAACTGGTAAATAAAAAAGCTGATTCCTTAATCAGTAATAGAAATTCTAGTCTATTTAGCAGCTCTACTGTACTTTAACCAATGACCACTCAAGTACATGCACATAGATCTTTCTCTCTCTTACCTCTTCCATGCTTTCCTCCACTTCTGTGCGGAACGAAGGCTCAGAGCGAAGGCCTATCGGCACAAAGGCCTGGTTCTCCTCTTCCTCTGCATTTGAGAGATACGTCCCTTCATCTTCAGTCATGTCATAATCATCTTTCTCGTCTTCCTCTTCAGCTGTGGCACGTAATGTCACCAGCCTGGATTTGCCTATCCTAGGCATGCCCAGTTTGAGGCTAGGGCCTGGCGCCTTTTTGGTCCTTTGGACGGCGTTATTGGAACTTTGAGCCTTGGATGGAGGAACAGGCTGCGGCATTTCCTCTTCATCTTCATCCGCTGCTGCACGGATGACATGTTGGGACAGCTTTGGTATCCTCCCTGACCTGAGATGATGATGATAGGAGACATGTCATGGACTACAGACCAGTGGAAGTGTCCTTATTAAACCACACCATGCCAACATAATTTAAATGTTATTACATTTATCAGGGTATACTAACCTGGTTGGCTTGTTGAGAATGTGTTCTTGAAGAGCAGCCAGATCAGGTTCCTCCTCCTCCTCGGAATCCTCTAACTCATAGAGAACAGCATCATCTGCGCCTCTCCCCTCCCTCTCTCGCACTGAGGTTGGGGAGACCTGAGAGGTATTTCAGAATTTCTTAGTCAGAAAATAAGGTATCTGAAAACTGGGGGTCAAACACCCACATCAAGTGACTAAACACAAAATCATAAGAAGAGATAGATAGAAAAATCTAAATTCATCTGTTTCTTTACCTTTAAGCCTTCAACCATCTCATTCGCCTCCTCAGCTGAGGTATGTATGTCCTTAGTTTTTTTGGGGAACCTGTTCCACCGCCGCTCCAAGTTAGGGGTTCGGCCTTTCAGCTGAGCTGGTTTGATGTCAGAACTCTTTTCAAAATCTGCTTTCTGCAACCTGATCATATATATTGATACCAGTCTGATCACATTCATTAATACAAAACTGATCATCTGCATTACCCGCCTGTATACTTTATAGTAACCTGATAAGAATCAGTAAAATACACTTGATCACACCATGCAGAAATAGAAACCCAACACCAACAAAATTAAATGCTTGTGATGAGACAATACATTTTACTAAAGTGGGCAATATGATTTAATGTTATCATTATCAAACTAAACTACGTTGCAATAGGCATTATCGTAGGTAAACTATGTTGCAATAGCCATGAAAAGAACTCGGTTGGTGTTTAAAGCTTTGGGTGCTAAAATATTACGTACCAAACACAGTGATGTCATGTAAACAATTGCCCTTTTCCTCAATTTTTGGGATAATTTACATAAACATAATGCATCATAATGAGAAATGGCAACATAAACATCTAACACACAGATCTGATGCACTCGTCTCACTTGTTCTTAATGCAAATGAGCTGAACAGCTTCTCACCCGGAGTCACACAAAAAGATTCTATACCTGAATGTCTACTAAGCAGGATATATAAGGACAAACAATGCAGGCTACATTATATTTTACCATTGGAATGAAGTAATCCCCCAGTTTTACGCGGATCAGGAGTCACGGATTCAGTCACACATGGATTTTTTTTGAGAACCGAGCTCATAGTTTTACGCAGAAATCCTCACAATAAAGCGGAAACTGCAAATATACTCCGCCTTTTTTTGCGGCGATAAATATTTTTCTGGATGTTTTCACACAAGGGGAGTCAGGGCAGGCTGGAGCCAATCTGGAAGCACTTTTTTCGAATCCCACACCAAGGTTGAGTCCCCACGCTTCAAGCACGATTTCGCCGTGGTGCAAGCACTCAAAAAAACTCCACAATTCGACTGATCTCCAGGAGACCTTTCCAAAGGGCCCTCATTTGTATTTTTAGCCCAAGTAGATCAGGGGTTATTACCCGAAAACCCGAAAACCTCGTTGCAGTATAAAAATAGGCATTTTTAGGCCTTTTTTTTTTTTTAACAAAACACAACAACGCAGTACGTGGGTGCTCTTGGAGCATAACCCCCGCGAAAAGTGGGAGGTTACTGTATAGAGTTTTCCAGGCATGTGTTCCCATTGCATCCCATTGTTCTTACCTGTCAACAGGTGACTGTTCTCCAGCTGTACTGCTCTCAGCATCTTCTATATCAGCCCCCTCAACTAAAGGTAAAATAGTCTTAGTTAAAAATATTCAGTCCAAGTTATTAAAACACTAAAAGTAATGTCGACACAGAATATAAATTGAAATAATCACCCTGCAGCGCACCTGCTTTGTTTGTCTGTTTATTTTTCTTCCCATTATTCCTTTGAGGTGTCAGGGAAGTGGTGCTGCTCCCACCATCATTAGAGATGTCCTCGTTCTCCTTCTCTCCCTCCATCACGTCAATACCAGAGCTTTCGTCCTCTGAGCCTGAAGCACAGCCTATCATCATCCTCGCTAAGGAAAGAAACTCATACTCAGAACTACGACTGCACAGCCTATCATGAGTTAACTGGTGTCACGATATTGGCCTTTGCAATGCTGATCTTGCTTTATTAAAGAACACCAATCTATAAAAGTGTTATCACGTGTTTGTGGAAGTGTATCATGGCACGAAAAAAAAGAGATTACTGTGGACCTAAGAAAAAGGGTTGTTGATGCTCATCAGGCTGGAAAAGGTAACAAAATCATTTCTAAAGAGTTTGGACTCCACCAATCCACAGTAAGACAGATTGTTTTCAAATGGAGAAAATTTAAGACCATCCCCAGGAGTGGTCGACCAACTAAGATCATTCCAAGAGCAAGGCATATAATAGTCGGCCAGGTCACAAAGGACCCCAGGGTAATTGCTAAGCAACTGAACGTCTCTCTTGCATTGGCTAATGTTAATGTTATTGAGTCAGGGCTCAAGATGGCGACTATAATCAGTGTTGTGCCTGAACTCGTTCAATGAGCGGCGTTCATTGAACACGTTCCTATTTTTAGTGAACGCTGAACTGAACGAGTTGGTTTACAAATTATGAACACAACCGTGAGTGAAGTAAACTCTCGCGAGACTGAACGCACTTCACGTTGGGAAGTTCGGCTCTTTTCAGAGAGCCGGCTCTTATGGCTTGGCTCCCAAAGAAGAGCCGGTTCTTTCAGCTCCGAAACAGCTATTTGTTTATTATCATCTGTAGTCTCATATTTTAGCCCAACTTGGCAAATATGAATGTTTTGTGTGTTGATAAAAAAAAGTGGCGAGCGTCTCTCACTCGAAGGGAATTGGCTCTTCTGATTCACTACAAAGAATCGGCTCTTCTGATGAACTTTTAATGAACTTTATTTTGAACAAGTTCTTTTTCAGTGTGAACTGGCACAACACTGACTATAATGGCCGTCAAAGCAACTAGATTTTTTATTTTGCGACTACTTTTTTCATTTCAGTCGCCAATGGCATCTGTCTCTCACAACCAAGAGAAATTAAAAGTACAAGAAAAGTGACATCTCATAATGTGCAGATACGCTCAACGCGAGTCTGCTGTTCCTACTACACTATCACGTGATTAGTTATGGGAATTTCGGCCCCTTTTAATGTGTCGGATTATTTGGATCTGATCAATAAGATGATCTGGCTCTTTTGGCTTCCAAACGCATAGACAGACAGGATAGATGCCGCATTCAGTGTTCCCAGGTCACACGATATGGCAGCGTGTGGCCATACTGCAATTAGACACATTCAGACTCCATTGTATACACATGGGCTGAAGAAACAATATATAAAAGGACTGGATCTAAACTCCTTGGAATAGAACTGTCTTACACAACTTTTTCCATGAGTGGGCACTCTGTAATTTAAAAGTGCAATGTGGTGCAGCCTTAGTTCGTGGAAGACAGTCACGTTTAGCCAAAACATTGTTTGAAGGCTGACTTGAACACAGGAATGCATAGCTTTGCTAGCTTAGCCTGGCTTAGCTAAGGTCAAATTTTATAAAACGGGATTTTAAAATGGCCAAATATATTCAGAACAATTGTTCAGCCTTACCTATTAAATATAATCCCTCGGGATCTGGTTTGGAGCATACAGGACAGAACATGCATACAGAACATGCATAAAGCATCTTTATCCACTACTTCACACCACAGCAGTGCTTCATGCAATATGGCAGCGACATTGACGTACGATGCAGCAGGTCATCTAGTCTAGTAATATTCTATTTCTGTGGTCAAAGTTACTCTGCTGTCAAAGAACCAAACTAGTCGGTACTTTTAGTCAAAGTTTGCTAGAGGTCAAGTGGACAAGCCTGAAGGCTATTGGAAGAACATCTTGTGGATGGATGAGATCAAAATAGAACTTTTTGGTTTGAATTAGAAGTGTTATGATTGGAGAGAGGAGAACACTGAATTCCAGCATATGAACCTTATCCCATCTGTGAAACATAGTGGTGGTAGTGTCATGGTTTGGACCTGTTTTGCTGCATCTGGGTCAGGACAGCTTGCCATCATTAATTTAACAATTACTTAAGAATTATACCAGCAAATACTAAAGAAAAATGTCAGGACAACTGTCTATGAACTGAATCTCAAGAGAAAGTGGGTCATGCACCAAGACAAAGATCCTAAGCACACAAGTTGTTCTACTAAAGAATAGTTAAGGAAGAATAAAGTTATAGGTTTGAAATGCTCTAATCAAAGTCCTGACATTAAGGAGGAATGGACTAAAATTCCTCCAAGTCGATGTGCATGACTGATCAACAGTTACCAGAAAACTTCAGTTGCAGTTAGTGCTGTAAAAGGGGGTCACGCCAGATACTGAAATGAAAGGTTCGCATACTTTTGCCACCGACAGATGCAATATTGGATCATTTTCCTCAATAAAAAAATGACCAAGTAAAATATTTTTGTCTCAGTTATTTAATTGGGTTCTCTTTATCTACTTTGAGGAAAATCGGATGTTTCACAACTTAATGGCTAGTGGCTTGTGTAGTCCTTGAATAGCAGGCCATGTGAAGTTTGTTTTCTGCAAACATTAGATTATGACCATTTGGCTTGAAACTGTCTGTGAAGAATCATTATTATTATTATTATTATTATTATTAACAACCAAATATCCACCCACCCCAAACAAAAAAAATCGACATCACATATCGGCCATCGGCCAACCTTGATTGCTAAATCGGCCATTGAGAAACCCATATTGGTCGACCTAAAGTTTCAGATCATACTTATGCAGAAATTTAGACAACTCTAAAGGGTTCACAAACATTCAAGGATCACTGTATTTTTTTGTGAGTATCTTAACCAGTCAAACTTCCAGATACATTTCTATGGATCTTTGGATGAATCACACAATTAATAATTTATTTTGGTGACAATAATAAGCCAACCATCAAGAATGTTCCATTAGAGACTTGTTTTTATTTTTTTGGGAGTACAGTACAGTAAACCCCTGCTCATTCGCGGTTCAGTCATGCAGATTTTGTTTTAGAAGCTCTAGTTCTAATAATTGTTTGCGGAAACCCCCTCAAATTCACGCGAACGGCAAATATCCTCCGCATTTCTTTTTTGCTTACGTCATGACAATACAAACAATATAATTAACAAATTTTGTAACAAACAAATGTTAACATTAACGAAATTCACCTACATTTCCATTTAAAATAAAACTCTATAATTTTTTAGTACTGTAGAGAGAACACAAAGAAAGCGCATCTTGGGATGGTTTGAAAGTAGCCAATCCGAGAACATTATTCATTTCTCCTTGCTGCTGATTGGCTGCTAACCTGTGATGCATCTCTGGCAGCTGCAGTCCAGAATTCCAGCATGAGAACAGTTTCCCAAGTGGGGCGTCTCATGTGTTTTGTTTTGTACTTTATAAAGCCCTGTATTTTTATTACTGTAAATTAAGTTTATTTATTACTGTATTCACTAGGGCTGTAACTATACACCAAACCCACGATTCGGTTCGCATCACGTTTTTTTTTTTACCCCCGATTCTGTTCATACCACAATTCTTTTAGGGAAGGGGGATGGTGGAGGAGAGGAAAAAAGAAAGATTCTGAGAAAAAAAAAAACTCATTAAAAACACAACAAAATGCTTACAAACAACCTCCCCAGCTGTTTTATCACAACCAGCCAGCTTATAGACACTTATAAAGTGAAGTGTCATAATTTCCTTTTACTCATATTCGAAGAAATTCAGCTCAGACACGCGCACCTCCCCAGTGCGTCTCTCTGGACAGTCGCTCTTCTTTCCCCTTGAAATTCTTATTTGCTGGACAATTATCCCCATCAAATGTCCTGAAATAAGGATAACTCTGGGAGTTAGAAGGGGTGTTTCGCGATTCTGCCTTCTTACACCATGACACAGGTTCGTGGATCTGACTGTCGCAATTTCGGTTTCACATCACATATCGTGTTTGGGAGCATTTGTGTGGGCATATTTAGGGTTTACACTATAAAAATTGGCCTTTTTTAGGCATCACATATTAACAGTTTTCCACTATTCGCAGGTGCACTTGGAACGTAACCCCCACAAATGTCAGGGGTTTACTGTATTTACTAATCTCTTATGTCTTTACTTTTATCAGTCCAAATACTAATATTCATCCATATTGTGCAGGTTTACTCAAAACAGATAGGAAAAAATATGTTGAGGTCCAACAGTAAAAAGGTAAAAAGAGAAAATTGGTAAAAAAAGAGACAATGGAACATAAATTTTACTTACCCACTGATTTCTTCTTTGCTCTTGTCTTTGATGCTTTGTCTTTTGTTTCTTTTCCCTTTGGCACTTTGTCTTTCCTTTCATTACGTTTCATTTCTTCATCTTTGAGGATTTTCTCTAGCAGGTTGCTGAAGAAGTCGAGGTCCAAACGCCGCCTCTCCTCTGGCAGGAAACATATTTTATTATTACCGACCCATTGTACATATGTATTAGAGATGAGCCGATCCGATATTCTGTATCGTATCGGTCCAATCCTGACCTAAATTACTGGATCGGAAATCAGAAAGGACTAAAAGACGTAATCCGATCCGGTAAAAAATGTGGCATAACGTGATTTGCGATGTGCATAACGCGAGAAGATGCATCACGCGATAAGAGTTTCTGTTGCGCATGAGACTTGCCAACATATCAGCAGTTTGGAATTTCTTCCGACCCAAAGAAGAAAAAGGCAAACTGTTTTAGCCTCACCCGAGTGTCCCAATACTTTTGTCCTCCACGGAACGTGCGGCAGCTTTTCTAGGCGGGGCAACCACCAATTTCTGTGAAACTTCACAGTCAGGTAGGGCTCGATGAGAGCTTTTCAACGACCCCTCGTTTGCCATAATAGTCCCAGGAGATCCAGAGTTACAGAAAGAGATGCTCATAATGTGTGGTTTGCTGATGAATTTATGGAGAGAGCTGTAAAACGGGAGAGTTTTCAGGGATCGTACTAAACCTGCAAGAAACTAAATACTTTACACTATAGTGACCCGGCAGTTAAACAGACACTGGACTGACTGAGCTCAAACAGTTTCTTTTATTAAAGTTCTCTGTAACAATCAAGATGATGCTACAACTCTACTGCTAAAAACCTGAATCAGTAACTTCTCTCCTGATCTCTCAATCTCTCTCCAACCGCACGCACGCACACACACACACTCTCGCTCTCTCTCTCTAACTGCATGCACACACGCGCGCACACACTCTCGCTCTCTCTCACTGCACGCACGCACACTAGAGATGCAACGGTACTCGGTAAAATACCGAACCATTAGGTACGTGCTGCATGGTTCGGTACGCCCTTGTGTACTGCGGTATTTCGATTTTGCACTTCCTTTTGAAAATGATGCTTAATACTAACCAGGCTGCTGTTAAGCAGTAAGCACACTGTGGCTCCGCCCACTTACCCTCTTTCACACTGTGGCTCCGCCCACTCGCCCTCACTCACACTGACGGAACCGGACCTGAGCTCGCAGCTCGGCATACAGACGCAGAAAAAAATGAAAAACAAACAAGCACACTTGGCTTCGTACAAATCTCCAAGATGGAATTTTTGCGGCTTTCACAGTAGAATACAACGACCAGGCAGTCAAAACCGTAGAAATGTCACTGTTTGTAAACATTGTCTAACACGTGTCCCATGAGCTAAAGGAAACACAATATTGCTAAGCATCTCAAGCGTAGTATGCTGATATAAAGGTTCCTGAACAGACAGACGAAAAGGTAACTCTATTAATGTAGATGCTGATCCTTTCATGTGGTGGAGAGTAAATGAGAGCAAGTTCCCCCATGTTGCAAAAGTTGCACAACGTCACCTCTGTGTCCCAGGAACTTCTGTTGCAAGTGAGAGAATTTTCTCCACCGCAGGGGACATTGTAAGTGCAAGCCGCTCTCGCCTTGCTGCTGACAGCATTGACAGGCTTATCTTCTTACAGAAGAA
>JBBPCY010128745.1:0-16858 GCA_037974405.1 Brachyalestes nurse | reverse complement strand
TCTTGTTTATAACTTCAGTATGCTCTTTATTTCTCCCACAGTGGTGAAATTGCACCATTTGTTATTGCATTTGTTTGCCTCAATTAGAAAATGGAGCTGTATATCTATCTAGAAAAAGGGGGGCCCTGCAGAGAAAGTTTGTGAACAACTGCATTAGACTATCAGAACAGACCCCTCCCTCATTTCAGGGAAAAATGTCTCTTTTCCGCTCTTATGCAGTATATTCTGCCTGTCTCTCTCTTCACTGCATGATGAGAAATTCATCAATGTCTCAGTCTGACATATATACACACACACACACGCACGCACGCACGCACAAATGGGTGAACGTTTCTCTCTTGGTCTCAAAGCAATAAAAATGGTTGATAGTGTTTCTCTTTTAATAAGGCCCTTAGCCTCTGTGAGACTGTTTATAGTATAAAATGCAAAAATTACCACCAAATGGTTGTGTGCCCTCAGTCTTCACACTACTTTCTCGAGAAACAGCTAAAGCAATATTAAAAGAAATGAGGAGCAGATTTTATTTGCTTTGATTTGTTTGTAACTGCAATATTGCCTCGATTAGAACAGTGCTATTTAAACTTTGTGCGTTTGTTTTTTGAAGAGCTGGAGGTGAAGGACATCATTTTGCTTATCCTTCTCTTTTCTGCTACTTAAACAAGAAATCAGATCGGTCTGGCTGGGAACAAATTTGATGTGACTGAAAGCAGTAATCTGGCTTGTTTGCATATAGTCAGCGAGCAAAGCAGGAATAGCACTAAACTGTGTGCATCAGTGGGAGCACTGCGGAGAGAGGACACAGTGATAAAAGGAGATTTATGGAGCGATTTCAGAGTGGAGCAAGCATATTCTAACTCTGTCCACATGCGCACACACATATACTCTTTCTCCCTCACTTATAAGCCATAAATCTACCCAACAGAAAACAAAACAAACAAAAAAAAAACATGAACGTCTGGCTACAGTCTCATCTCCAAAGACAGACGAAACATTTAGACACAGTTTAGCAGCTCTCTCTGTCTCCCTCTTTAATGTCCCTCTCTCTGGAGAGGTGTGTGTGAATGTTAAAAATGCCTCTGGTTTCTTTAAGCTCTTAATGAGCCCCTTTGGGAATTTTAATACCTTCAAGAAGAGCTTCTCTTCGGTCAAGATGCGCTTTGTCAAACTGATCAGCAGATCTGAAAAAAAGCAGATCTCGCTTCTGAAAAGTGCTCTTTCAAAACAATGCTCAGGACCAACTCTCGCAAAACAATTCATTAGATAAACGAGCTTCGTTAAGTGATCAACCTATTAGTCCAGTGGCTAAAAACCTTGTTCTGGGATTGCCCCGTGCTCTGCACATTTCAGTGCTTTCGCCGCTCTAACACACCCACAATTCACAAAGGGCTTGTTAATGAGCTGATTAGTTGGAGCAGGTGTGTCAGAGCAGGGGAAAAAAACACCAAAGTATGCAGATCAGGGATACTCCAGGAGCAGGATGGGGAGCCACTGTGTTAGAAGTTTGTTAGGACAAAAGATAAATGCTTTGTTCATTTTCTACTTTTAGGGCCAAGACAAAGACTCAGTTCTAAACTTTTGTGTCTGGGGCCCTGCATAGCCCGGGCCCAATAGAACACACTTCATCATGTTTATATTACATTCCATTCATTTGGCAGATGCTTTTATCCAAAGCGACTTGCAATATGAGGACACATTCAGGTTTCGGGGCAGTCTAAGAGCCAGAGGAGAGTACTAAGTGCTAGATCTTTATGTAAGGGTAGTGTAATATTAGGAGAGGCGATGCTGAACAGATGGGTCTTCAGGAGGTTTTTGAATATAGAAAGGGATTCTGCTGCTCTTGTCAGCTAAGGCAGCTCATAACACCAGCAGGGAACCACAAAAGAGAGTCTGGACTGGGTTTGCCTTGTGTGTAGGGATGGCAGAGCCAGGCGATGTTCCTTGGAGAAGTGGAGGGAGCAAGTAGGAACATAAGATTGAATGATGAGATTAAAGGTGGCTGGGTGTTGACCCAGATGTCACTCTGTAGGCAAGAGTTAGTGACTTGAACTTAATTTGGGCAGCCATGGGTAGTCAGTGTAGGTCAATCATCAGTGGGGTGACATGGTGATTGACTTACACTGGCTACTCATGGCTGCCGGGATTAAGTTCAAGTAAGCAACTCTTGTTTAATACTTAATGAGTTTTCTTAATGGTTTCTTCATTTTATGAGGACAGTTAATACATATGTTTTGGACTTGGTGGCTGTCTATGCCTGTTTCTCTTCTTGTTTTCATTCTCGCCTCCTGCGCTTATGTTTTTCTTTTGGTGTCCTTGTTCCCCTTTTCTCTGACCTTCTGTCATGCCCATCATCTTGTCTGTAACCCCCCTCTGATTGTTCTCAGGTGTTCCTTGTCCCTGTTTCCCTGTATGTAAACCCTTTGTCTGTGTCTTACCAATTGCTGAGCATTGTTTGATCCTTTGTAATCCTGGTCCCTGTGCAGCCAATCATGTAGCACCCAGGAAGCAGTGTGTGGGGACGGTACCTTGCTCAAGGGTACCTCAGTGGTGGCTGTGGGAGTCATGAGATTTGAACCTACGACCTTCCAATCACAGGGGAAACTTGCTAACCACCAGCTGCCAAATATGTATATATTTGTTCATGTTAAGCCCATCTAACTTGCATTATGCAAAATCTCATCATTTGGTCCAAAGCTAATGTTTTGTATGCATTTTGTGAGCATTTCTCCTTCCTCAAACATGCACATGTACTTTGTGATCAAATTGAGGGTTAGAGCTTCAGTCACTGTCCTAACTGTGAGTTAAAATAGGTCCGTAAACTGACAATAAATTTACAAGAATATTTTGTACATTTATTGTACAAAATATTCTTGTTTGTTAATATTTCAATGGGCAAACTGGAGATATACTGTTTGTTGAATCATTTTCATTTTAAGTCAAAGAACCTTTTCTTTAAACCCTGCAAGACAAGTACATCATTACCTGTTATTCTTTGCTCTCACAAAGTGAGCCATCAGAGTGAGTCAGAGGTGATTTCTTGATGAAACCCTGATCAGCTGACAATTATGGCAGGCTGTTGCATGCAGAACTGTTGCAGGTGTGTTCATTTTTTAAGGAACTGTGAAGTGTAATGTATTGCTCATTATACTCCATTCTGCTGTGTGAGAGAGAGAAAGAGAGAGAGACATAGGAAACCTAACCAAATTCATTCTAAAGCTCTAAAGCTTTTGGTCCCGTATTTCATAGTCTGAGTGATTGTGTTTGTGTACGAGTGTGTGTGTGTGTGTGTGTGTCTGTGTCACTGTGCGGGTCCATGTTCCGTGGAGGTAATCATGACATTCATGATGTGTGACATTTGGAGTATTTTCATTTACTGGCATTTCCTGTGACATTTCTGCTGGAGCCTTGTGCAGGGCCTGGTACTCTGCGTGTGTTGGGGAGGGGGTATCGCCTGAGGTATAACTGACCTCAGTGCTCCAGGTCAAAGAGTCCATTCAAAGCAGCCTAACAAACTTCAGCTGATATGCTGATAGATGCTGGACGTTCTGCTGCAGCAGATTTTTGCTCAAGTTGTTTTTTCAAAGGCACTTTTACTTTTACTTGAATTGGTTTAAACTAAAGTAAGACATCAGTGACTTCAGTATGGGTTCAGGCAACTCTACCCACTTCTGCCTAAATATTGTGAAAAAAAGAAAAGATTGCTATGTAGAAATCTTAGAGTTATGAAACCAAACCTGCACGTGATTTATGGGGAAGTGGGGTGTGAGCTCATGTACCCTGTCATTTTTGCTGATGCTGAAGAATTCTATTCCTCTTTTTTTCAGCAATTTCTCAATGGCATCACGTGATCTGAGTTCTCCAGTCAGGTTCATCTGTTCCAAGGTACATGAATCTACTTGGAGGGTCTAAAGGTCCGCATTTGTGAGGTTAACATAGCTATGGTAGCCACACTTCTTGCAGTTCTGGGTTTTACCCTCGTGGGCTTAGAAGGGGCCCATGGTGGGACCCAGCCTGGATCCTGCAGGCTTGTGTGTGACCCTTTTCAGTCTCAGAGCAGTACACATGACATGGCAGCCAATGGCCTAGTCATCCCCCTCTCCTCCTCTGGGGGGGGTTCTCCAGGTCCGGCAGGGCCTCCTGGAAAAGCAGGTCCTCCTGGCCCCCCAGGCCCGAAAGGAGAAGGGTCCATAACACAGGGTGCAGTCGCCTTCTATGCAGCCCTGAAGCAGGAATTTGGCAACGACGACGTGCTGAAGTTCAGTAGTGTGGTAACAAACCTGGGCAGCCGGTATAACCCCTCGACTGGCATTTTCACTTGCCAATCAGCTGGAGTGTACCACTTCAGCTACAACATTGTGAAGACTGGACTCAGCCTAAGGGCTGACCTGGTGCTCAATGACAAGGTACGTTAAAGAAGTGTCATGGTTTCCTAAAGAATACATGAATGCAAGCTTGAGACAAAAGCAAGCACAAAAGATGTCACAGGTATTACTAGATGTCACAGTAATTACATGCAATTAGATATAATTTCTCATTCGTAGCTCTTTCAAACAAGCTGAAATTCTCTGAAAATCTTAAATTTGCCATCAGTATCACCTTTGTGTTTGTTATTATTATAAACAGCCCTATATATTTTTTATTTCTTGACATTGACACAAAAAGAATAAAGCAAGAAGTGCACAATTTTGACAGCCAAACAAGCGATGGACAAATTATATAAAGCCTTTTATTTACCTGTAGCTCATTTTGTGTGGTTTAGGTAACACATGAAGCACATGATAACGTGTCCTGAATTTTCTATTTGTTAAAGTCACAATGTAAATAACTATATTTGCTCTTTAATTAGTCAAATTAGCATTTTAAATTCAAAAATGAAAACAAAATGTTGCCTGTTTTTTGGTTTTTATTGAACATGAATCAAATAAATTACATTAACTCAAACACAATTAGTCCTGCAGAATTTTAATATGGGATTTTGGTACAGGTGTAATAGCAATACGCAGTTAATGTCTTTACAACATCTTTACAAGTTTAGAGGTATAATTGTTCTTTTACAGTAGTTTAAATTGAATCACACAGTGGCAGCCACTTGATTAATTACCTACTCAGTTACATTCAGCATGAAATAAAATATATAACTATATATATATAACAATATAAAAGAAATGCTCTTTTCTGCTACAAAACAAATGTGTTGTTCGTTACATTTCACCACTTGTTTCAAAAGCTGAATGAGAAAAACTCACTAAAAGGAGAACTGGAAATTGGTTTGAGAAGAACTTTACAGGAACTGAGTTCTAACAGAATGCCTGATGTGTGTGTCTGAACGTGTGTGTATTTGTGTGTGTGTGTGTGTGTGTGTGTGTGTTGTAGGTCGTGGCCAGTGCAGTGGCAGTAGATGCACTCCACACTGACACAGCCAGTAACAGTGCGGTGCTGCAGCTGAGGGCTGGAGACCGGGTGTTTGTGCGCCTCAACAAGAGCGACAGCACTCTAAAAGACACACAAAACCTCTTCAGCACCTTCTCCGGCCACCTGCTGTACGAGCTCTGAGAAACCCAGCCAAGGGACACCAGCTGTCTATAGTATGACCAGTGCAAAAGTGTCCTGACAACTTGTCCACACACAGTTGTATCGATGAATCACAAGGCCATTCCTTGCCCGTGGTGAAATGTCTCTGCTTTTGTCTGAGAAATCTTCTATTGCTGCTTTGTATTCAGACTGTGAATTTGCTATTGAATAAAAGGGAAAGCTCTGTTAAGAAATCCCTGACTAAGGCTTTTTGTTGCCACGGTAGAATCAGTTCTTCAATTTAGCCGCAAGGCCGAGACCTTGGCAACACTTTTCATAGGGCATTGGAAGAGATGCAGATCACAATCCAACACTCTCTCTCTCTCTCTCCCCTAGTCACACGAACAAACAGTTGCTGAAGTGTTACTAATGCTTTAAAGCCTGATTCATTGATCAAAGCATCCCGACTCCATTTTTTACAGGAGACAAGTAAAAGCAGGTCTTGGGCACAAGCCCAGAGGCCTAAAAACGGACTATAATGGAGGTGACACTTAAGGGGTTACACAATTCACGTATGATTAAAATTAGACCAAATCAACAAATGGGTTTCTCCATATTGCTTGTAGTGAAAAAGACTCATCAGGATACAATAATGCAACTACCTCCACCCATTTTACAGTGTCTTTCTGAAAAGATTAGCGTGACCATATTTGTTTTTGTTTTTTAAAAAGAGGACACTGGGGGCAGGAGGGTGGGAGAGTCTGTTTACAGGACAGACTGTAGACAACCCCATTTTTAGATCTCAAATAAAGAACATTAAAAAGTCCTAGAATAAGATGTACACTCTGCTAGATCCCTAAGAACATGTGCATGGCTCCTCCCCTGATTGGCAACAGCTGGGACTGATTTAGAAGGAGCCAGGACACTTTAAATATGGAAATAGTCCAAGCTACAGCAAGGAGAGAGGACCTTGCCTGGAGAGCCTTGTTTCAGGCTAGCCAGAGAAGGCTATTCATGATGTGTCAAATAAAAGCCACGCTTTGCACCCAAAGCTGGTTTCCATGTGTGTTCTGTTGAGTCCTCTTTAGCTTCAAAGTCACTGTAGCTTGGCCCTAGGCTGCCACAACTCCCAGAACTAAGGTACTAAACTATCACTGGGGTAGTTCCTCTCTTCCTAGTGAGGTGGTACCCTCAAGAGTGTCTTCAATACCTTTAGTTAGGTTACATAGTTGTAGCATATTCTGTTGAGAATTTCGTTTTTTTTTTAAGTTGCAGTGACTCCATAGCCACTGCCCTGTCTGTTAAAAATGATGTTGGAAATACACCCCTTTGCTTTGGCGGGAAAAAAATAGCACAGTTGGACCTTAAATCATAATTGTTTGTACCTTGATGAGTTTACGGTCGCTCTAAATAATGTGTCACTATATAAATGGTTTAAATATAACTGCAATGACCCAACATTATGTCTTTACCAGAACTCATTGCAGTATCTTACCAGTTTTTGAAGATCATACACCAACACAAGTTCATGACGCTATTCGTTAATGCGAACCAATAGCAAAAACATGGCTAGAAACTTGAAAAGCAAACACGCGACAATAACATCATCTAGTTTGACTTCTAATCAAATGTCTTTTTTTCTTCTTATGAATACAAACGTGGAGTCAACTGAGGCTCAGAAGTTGCACTTTTGACAGAATTTCTTGGCTTCTTTTGATGAACTATGAGTGAGAAATTATTCATATAAAATTTCAACATGCTTTTGTTATCCGCAGCTTCTAAGGTTAACTGTGGTTAAAAATGTCTATACTCTTCTTTAAGGTCTTAATGAGCTCCTCTGGGATTCTGGGTTTCGTGCCCAAAAATAGGGCTCTACCCTGTGCTAATGTAAAGGCTTACTCCTGAAATATATTCCCCACAGAGTCCTGGGCGGTGTTATCTTGCATTCCATGTTGAATATAAATGTATCGCATTAAAGCAATGACTCGGCTCCTACTCTTGATAACCGATGGAAGGTCTCAGCGCAGCCCCTGAGCGTCGCCAGGTCAACAACGGGCGGGAGTGTATTCACTAATGACAAAAGTCATCTTCGGCCTGCATTGTTTAAAACTGTCACCTCCTGGAGTCAGCTGACATTTTATTGTGCAACAGCTTCAATAGACAGAGATAAATACTGCCCGTCTTTCTTTTCTGCACTATCCTCTGGCATTAAAACAGCACAGAGAACTTTCCTCTTTTATTTGTTACATAGTGATCAATTACACTTTCATTGTTATTATGAATGTTTCACCCATTACAAAGGAAAATGTAATGGCTTCCGAAGACTCTGTAATGTGCTATTTCAGTACCTCACTAACATTTCATACATGAAAATACGCATTTAAATACATTTACTATTTAGAGAAGCTCTTTTCAGACTGATTTTATTTTGTAATAGTACTGTATTTTTTATTGTATTGCAAAAACATTGCAAGCATTCAACATAAAAAACAAGCAAATAACGCAGTGAAAAAAAGCAAGAGTTAAAGAATTTTGGAAGCTTTGGTGTGACGACTCAATGCCTGTAGTCATGTTACAAATCTTTCATGGTGCACCAAAATGCAGTTATCATAGACCCACAGGTTCCAGTTAAATTGCACTGTCCGTCACTCAGTTCAAGAAAACCCCCACATTCTGATAAAAAATATAAACACAATATTAAACATTTGGGTCAGTTCCTTGGTGATTAGAGAATAGGGTTGGGTATTGAGAATCACTTCTAAACTGATACCAGTTCCTGGTTGGTCAATACCAAAGTATTGTTAAGCTCCTGGATAAACAGTGCTGCTAGTTCCATTAATGGAATGTTAATGCATTCTAACAGAGCTGGCATTTTTAAATGGTTGATGCTAGATTAGATCAGTGGGACAGACATGAGTGGCACATCCCCAACAGACTTTTATGCCAAATTATAGAGAGCAGTATCAATAAGTATATCGATAAGTATTGGTATTGATAAGCAACCAGTATCAATATTAGTTTCCGCAAAATCCTAATGATACCAATCCGTATCAATGAACCTCTAAAAAAGGTTCAAGTAGTCACCAGGAAGACACCAGCACCAGCTTTCCCTATAGACACAAGTTGAAAAACTCCAAATTAGTTCTAAAGTGTGTCTGTGAATGCCTACATTTATCCTGGTCAGTTTAAACACAAAACATGCTCACAAAAAAAAATCTGATCAAAAGGTAAACATCTGTTTGTCTTAGAAGTAGAAATCCAGCATCAGGAAAGAAAACCAGTGTTTTAAAGGCCAGGTAGCATAAGCTTGGCCTGAAAACATCATATAAAGTAGATGTTTTGATGCTCAGTGCTCTGATGCAGCATTTACATTATCACAGAAAAGCGGTTTTGCACATATCTTGGGCATTCATTTCAATGGCGCTGTTTTTTTTTTTTTTTTCATGCTGTGTCCTTGAGATACATAGCGCATAAACCACAGTATACGGTGGCAAAGGTTCAAGTTTATTACCATGATTTCTTGCTTTCTTGAATTACACAAGTTCAAAACTTGTAGGCGTTTTGAGTTCTTTTAATGACTGCCTTGATAAATGTTGGATAAGTTCAATTTTGGCACCTTATAGGGCAGCACCTTTCCATGATAATGTGAACACTGTTTAATGGGGTTGTAATGGTACACAGAGGTCATGGTTCGGTTCATCGCGGTTCAGTACGACTTCAGTACAAAAAAATCCAAATGCATAAGGTTCGGTTTCCTAATATTAAATTTGAACATGTATGTAGGACTGGAAAAAAGACAATAGGTCATAAAAGAATAATTAAAAATGCATAAGGAGGAGTTTTTCAGTTTGTTCCACCGGTATTAAAACATTCAAAGATTAAGCCTAACCCACCCAAAACAAACAAACAAAAAAAGAAAAACAACCTTGTGAGTAGGGAGGGGCAACAGGTACAGCCAGGTACCTTTGGCAACTTTCCTATAAAAATCTAACTTCCCAGATAAGCTACCATGTATTCTCTGTGATTGCAAGCACCAAACCATAATGTTTAAACCGACATACTGAGTACACATTCTATTACATCCCTACTGCTTAAGGTTGTAACGCTATATTATGGCTTTGTCAGGGCCATGCTCTCCTCTTGGTTTTTGTATTGTCAAACAAGTCATTTTAATTGTGCAGAAGAGAAGTTAATGAGAGAAATATGCACACATTGTACAGCCTAAAAAACGTCTTTACTTTGATCGTGGAAGGACCATCCACACACACGCACACAAAGTCACCAAAACACATCATTCACTCCTACTATAACTGTTGTAAACTGGGAAAACAGCATTATCGTTGTTAGTGTGGTAATTAATCATGAATAAAACTGTTAAATTAGTGTCAAGGGCTGTCACAATAATTCAAGCTTGTGCACATGAGGTCACTAGTGGTGCACTTTGTGTTCAACTCACTCAAAATAGAGCAAAAGAGATAACATTACTGAGTCACACACGGGGGCTCAGGATTTGATGCCTTGTCCAGGAAGGACCACCCCTGCTTGCCATACTAAGAAAGTATGCTCAAATACTGTTATACTAGTCAACACATCTACTACTGTGTCCATAATTATCTGCGTAAGAACGCAAAATATTTACAAAACTAAAAACAAATCTATTATTATCATCGTGTCTGATTTATGTGTGTCATGGCTATGTAAAATAAACCTTTTGCTACACTCCTTGTGTAATGGTTTGTAGCCTGAACATATTTTAGTGTCGGTATAGACCACAGTGTATTAACTATTGACTTTTATTTGCTTTGAAATTGCATGTGCTGTTCAAAAGCTCATCTACAAAATAAAACTGGCATATATATACACACATACGCACACGCTCTAACACATTTTAATATGAATGCAGCAGCTCTTCTCGAGTCCTCTGAGCATGGTTAGAAGCTCCTGGCAGTAATATGCTGTAGAGGCTATAGAGTGCTGTCGAAAGGTTCCAGTGACTGCTGATTGCAACATCCAGTGTTTCTTCTTCTCTCCTTATTCTCTCCACTTTTTCTCAGAAAGGACAGGTCAGTTCTTACGAATACCCAAGCTGATCTCATGTCATTCCTCACACTGTTTCAATGTTTCCCTTAAACCTGCCTGTCTCACTGTTCACCTCTCTCCGCTCTGCTCATGCACACATCGGCAAGCGTTCTGAATTTGGGTCCGAGGGAATCGAGGAAGTCCAGCGAGTCCTGGTCACCGAGAGCACTGCAGCACCCCACAGACCCTGCAGGAGAACCCTTGCCCTCATACCCATAAGCCTTCAGCAGATCTGGCGCAAACCGCCCATCTTCATCCTCGCCAAAATAGACCAGTTTCTGCCACACAGAAGAAAGTAAAGTAAAAGTCAGAGGAGCTGATAGCATCACTCATTTAGGAAAGAGATAGCTTTGTGGTAAGGAATTTCAGAAATGTGCTAAAAGCTACGAAAGAAAAGGAAGAGTGTGGGGGAACCGGTGAGATAAGGCAACAACATTCCAAGACAAAGGCTCACAGAAATAAGTGTCAGGGGTTCTATGCAAAAATATTTGTAAAGTGTGGAAGTTTCAATACGGGCCGTATGCAGAAGCAAAGCAACAAAACAGTCTCTTTTGAATTAGTTGCTTTTGTGATGTCACATGTATGTACATTCATTTTACCATTTATTTAGCCTACAGAAATTTCAAAGTGATGTAATAAGGACTGCTTCTGTCCAGGCTGCTTTTAGAATAAGAATCAAAACAGAGCTAATTTACATATATCATTCTTAAAGGCGAAGTTTCAATCTGCAGGATTTAAGGTTGAATAAATGGTCATGTGTAAATATGAATTATGACTGTTTTGGGCAAACAAATAATATAATTTGACTTAAGAGGGAAAAAAGAAAAGAATAAATACAAGACATGGCCCCTTTAACTTTCTTAGCGTGACCCCAGGGTGCAATCCCCACCAGCTGAGAAGCGGGAAATAGGAGAGACAGGATTAGAACCTTTAAATCTATAAGTGGGCACACGTGCCACAAAGTCAGCAGCTCCACTTACACTGTCCAGGTAAAACTCATTGGTCCTCCACGTGTCCAGCATGGACATGTCGGAGTATTTGTTGGACAAGGTGTTGCCGTAAAAGCCTCCACCTTGCTGTTCAAACATGCTCATGTTGGTTGTGTAGCCTTGCAAGCCACTCTGGTACATGCTCCCTCCCTGGAGGGTGTTCTGCCCATAGAGCCCTGCAGCCGATCCAAGCATCATTTGCTGGTCTAGGGTGGCACCACCTTTAGAGACTTCTACTGTATCTCCTCCGCTGCCAGGCACCACCAGCAGTGCGTCTTTCTGTTGGAAGATATATGACCATTCATGTTATTCACAGTGGCATTTATAGCAGAGGTTTGTTGCGGCTGCAGCTAAAAGCAGACATTGGGAATAACATGAACTATTGTGAATCTCTTTCATTACTAACAAAGAGTTATATCAGAGTAGAAATACACGTTGTTTGTTTGTCTTCCATAGCCTGTTACAATTCTAATTCCTCATTCTGTAACCTGTTACTGTTATTCGTCAAATAAATATAGCCAAAGCTATATGTGCACCTATTAAAATGGTATAAAATGTGCGCATATAGCTTTAGCTAAATGATGCTTGTAGCCAACCTATTTAATCCTTGTGCATAGAATTGTTGTAGTTTCTTTATTATGATTTTATAATTTCACTTCTCTATTGATTCTGTTTGATGATAATGTTATGCTAAATAACAAGTGTGAATGGGTTAACTCTTAGCACTTGCTTAGCTGCCATAAAGGAAAGGTTTACAACTGTAAACACTTCAGCCCAGGTTTTAAATACTGATGATATTTATTCCCTGCAGAAATCTTTCATTTGCACCAGGCACATTTATGAGGTTAAAGCCCCAACTGCTTATATTACCCAAATGTTAATGTGTTAGGGTAATTTGAACCGAAACAAAACCTCTGACACAGCTTCTCATACAGCGGGGATTTTTCGTATAATTAAACTGGGATTGCAAGTCTCTGGCCGAGACCACTTGCAGCCTATAAACATTCTCCTCTTAACTTATACTTAAGTCACACACTGGAGAATAACTTCTCCTGTAAGACTGAAATCTTTCTAAATGAGGTAAATACATTTTATGTTTCAGAGTAAGATTAAGTAATTATGTTCCCACACACATTAAGCCGTCGCTGCCCCATGTAAGCAAAGTGGGTAGAATAGGAAGAGTAGAGTATAAATAAAACCTCAAAAAGGTTCCTGATCGAGCTTCTGATCGAAGCTTTTGTCCTGTCTTTGTTCTATTCTCACATAACTGAGCTAGTGCTGACCGTGTGTTTGTTTAGGTGTGTTGGAAGCTGGGAGAGAACAAAAATGTGAACTAGCCGCGGGGTCACTGACGACTTGGTTGCTGAAGGCAATCCTTGCTAAAAGGCTGTGTTTGGGCCCAGCACAGGCATGCTAAGCAGAACATTCAATACACTTTTAGCAAAAGGGCGAGGTTTAAAAACAAGTTCTTACCACTTCCTCCCCTGGAGCTTCAGTGTTAGATTTGAGCAGCATTCCCCCAGTTCCATCGTAATCATCAGCCATGCGTACTTTTTCTCCCTTTGTGCTGCACACCAAGACAAAAAGAAGACCTGCCACAGGGAGAAAGAACGTCACCCCAGAAAAAAATGAGTGCAGTTTTTAATGAGTCGGCTCATGCATACTTCTGCTGTCACTGATAAATACAAATGTATGTGAAAAATGTACTTTTGAGCTTCTTAAGACTTTTCATATTGATTAATTTTTTTTAGGTAAAATGAGGGCTGTCAGTGTCAGTTATATTACTAATCTACCACTTTTTTTTTTATTCTTCAGCAAACCAGACAGAACACCAAAACTGTTGTTGGAAAAAAGCCTCTTGAAGCCTTATATATGCTTCTTCTTGTTCAAAAAGAAGAGCCTTCATAAGGCTTTAGTAGGCTTCAGAATGCATCAAAATGGACACCGTCTCTTACTGTTAGACTAGAAGAATTTATGTATTCACTAAAAAGACACACATCAAAGGTTACATTAATAACAAGACATTAATATTACATTAATAACAAGAACAATCATGTGCAAAGTTATAAGTATGAAACAGAACCTGTTATGCCTAGTATCTATGTAAGTATTAAGTTTAGGCCACTTGTCCTTTTTTCAGCAGCTTAAGTAATGAATTGTTTTGAATGGGAAGATTATTTTGATGTGGCATAAAAATATATTTAGTAGGAGATGCACATTTACATAAAGCTGTGCAATTCCTGTAAATCATACAGACCCACAGGTAGCTCTGAACTGAGTATGGTTATACAGTGAGGTGTTGGTGGAGTAAATGTGTTTCAGTATTTGGCCAGTAGAGGGAACTCACAGAGCAGGAGCAGCAGCAGTAGACCCAGCAGCATGGCCAGCACACCCCACACTCCCAGCTTGGTAGAAAGACTCTGAGCTGCACACTCTCCCTCCCTTACACACTCGCATACTCGGATAGACACAATCTGTTCTTCCCCTACACCTTGAAGGTCCTTCACCAGCAGAGGGACTTTGTACACACCATTGGGCATGTCCTGAGCCTGCTCTATGGTCACTGAAGTGCCTGAAAAAGAAAGAGGAAAAACTTCTTTAAAACTATGATTGGACATCTAGCTTTCTTTCACTGTGCAAAAACATGTCACTTAAGTGGCAAATATAGCATGTGACTATTAGATGAAAATGTTTTGTTTTTCTCCCAATCTAATGGGATTTGTGAAGACTACACCAACATACCTGGAACGGAATCCTTTAGCTTCCATTTCCCAGCACTATCTTTGCCCAATGCAAAGGAGAAAGGACCAGAGTACGGAGGCTCATCATAGTCCACAGCCTCAACCAAAGTGGAGCCCCATTTGCCATTCTTTGAGCATATAACACGATCCGGTACTGGGATCACCGGGTTATTGTCGTTCACATCCTCAATCATGATCACCACTGTACCTGTACCGGTCTTCTTACCTAAGAACAGGAAAGCATTTACATTGTCATTTATTCTATAACTGCAGTATTAACTTTTTGACTGGTAATGTGATAAGATCATTCTTAAGGGTCTCCTACTGTCAAGACAAAAGTACTTTATTTGTTTAAAGTGAAACACAATCCCACGTAACAAAAATTCATACTTTTAACTTAACAGGCTGAATGCTTTTTTCTAACCTGTTTCTTTTCAAATGATAGTAAATTATTACTGTTTAAAAACAAATGAACATCAATCAAAACTGGGTTCAAGACACTTCCATAACCCAAAGTATTTCCTCTCTAATTGGAGGAAGAGCCTAAGAACAAAAGCATTAAGATCTCCTCAAGAATGCCATTCGACAACTTTTTGTGACAATAAGTTTCAGCCAGAAAAAACAAAGACATTGCAACAACTAGAGAACTTCAGAACATTCCGACCTGCAATCAACCACACCCTTTTAGGGCCTTATTTTCACAAGTGTTCAAAAACTTGTGTTACAACATATTAGGAGCGCTATGACATACTGGTCATTTTGTGCCATGTGTCCTTATTGTTGTGCGTTGTTGTCCAATATTCCTGCTGGAAATGTGCAGCACTGGAGTCAATGAATGAATAAAGCTATTTCTATTACATTTTATTGCATAGCACCCACTCCATTTTCACTAACATCTTCCGGTGAATGGTCTGGCTCTGCCTAAATTGCTGTGCTTCAACAGAGTAATAGATCATATCATTGTGCAGAGAATGATGCAAAAAATGTGTTTGTGCTGGGCTTGCAGTCGGCACATACTGTGCTGTCTCAAGTGATCTATTTTCATCTTTAGTCTCTGTACATGGTCTGGTGTACAGGTCTGGTGGAAATATACTAAACGGATGTGTGAAGTTGCATGTGCCCTGTTATGCATGTGCCCTAATCTCTGTAGTTGATTTTTTGAAAGTAAGGCTTCTAAATATCTTCAATGAGACAAATATTTCAGTTTGCAATGTAATCTTTATATACATACTCTCATCCACAGCCTTCAAAGTGATGTTATATGTGTTCATGTAGACAAGAGGCGACTCTCTATCGATGGTGTTTGCTGTCTTCAGATCTCCAGTGGTCTCCATTACATCAATCCAAGAACCCGGGTCATTCAGCTTGTAGTATCTGACAGTGGAAATTAGTTATATGTTACTGTATAGTTCATACCATTCACATCAAGTCCTTTTTTTTCAGGTGGCAAAAAATTGCAAAAAATTGTAAAATCTTTGAAGGTGATTATACAAATCACTCTTGTCTCTATTGGTACAGTGATGACTAAAATGAAGAATTTAGTGTGTTCTTCCAATCAGTACTTTTGGACAAAGGTTGAGTAGGTTTTAGGCTCGATTTTGGGAAAATAAAACTACATAAATGTCACAAGTGGACTCTACATCAAATTGCAGAATATGGGCCCTTTAAGAACTGATTGTTAAATATTCTATTAAACTTAGATTTAAATAAAATATAATCCCATGCCATAAATCTGACCATGTATAATATAAAGACTCCAGACCCTATCTGGCCACTAGAGCCCTTACTTTATGCCCTTGCTGCTCTTAGTCTCTGGATCAGTAGCTGTATAGGTTCCAATGAGCGTTCCATTGGGTACGTTTTCCTTGACTTTGAGCCGCAGTATAGGTACAGAGAACTCTGGTCCCTCATCCACATCTCCCACGGCGAGCTCCACTTCAGCCTTCATCCAGGTGGACTTGGTGCGCACCAGAGGAACCTCGTTACGAGCCATCACCTCCAGCTTCACCACATCCTGTTTCTCACGATCCAGAGGCTAAGGCAGACAAAGAGATAAATGTTAGGTAATTCAAGTTGAAAAAGGAAGTACATCACATATGCCTTTTACTTTGGCATATGTGAGTGTAGAATTTCCCTTGGAGTCAGAGACAGTACAAATGTAACCGAAAGTCTACAGTCTATATCTGGGGTTTTCATGAATGATGTTGCTCTTTATATTATATTGTTATTTTCATTGCATCTAAATATATATAAGGGTCTATAATAATATATAAGGGGTCTAAATAAAACCGACCGGTAGCAAAACTCAGTTTCAAGTACAGTAAACCCTTGGTACTCGCAGGGGTCACGTGCCAAGAGTACCCGTGTATAGTAGAAAAACCGCGCTGTTGTGTTTTGGTTAAAAAAATGCCTAAAAATGCCCATTTTTATAGTGTAAACCCTAAATATCCCCCCAAATATGCTCCACTTTAATTTCATTTTAAACTCAGTTTAATGCATTACCCTTAAAGAAAATGTAAAGGTAAACTCGTATTCGCCTCT